>JAOYSI010009920.1:0-41548 GCA_025775065.1 Hiodon alosoides
AAGCTGGTAGGAACAATACATAAAAAATTATCTAACTTAAATTTAAATGACGGGATAAAAATAATTGGATAGAATAAGCATAGATGTGGCCATACTTTTTTTTTTTTACATATACATGCAGATACGATCTCTAGACACTTAGAAGTGGGCGTGTCCTTGCTTAACTGGTGGAGAAAAAAAATATTAAATGCAACCTATGAAAACGGGGATTGAACACGGGAAGACACAGGCTCGTTTTAATATGAGTGTCTAGGATAAATCTAGGATGTTCGTCGCGTAATATCTCTGGTTGCGTCAATACTGAACCTACATTTCTGTGAATTCGAATTGAAATGGGCACATTAGACTGCTGAAACTTGAAGACGATGTGCAGTTCACTCAAACTGGAAACACAACGTTTTGATCCTTGGCTTTTTTTGAGATGTTGGCTTGCTGAAGAAAGTGTTTAATTGTTCGTAGAAACATTTCGAGATGGGTGCTGTATTATATATTTTTATACCCACTTTAATATTACAGAGGTCACATAGACAGTAAGTATTCATACCGGATTTATTCGTCTTAGAACTTCATACTGACCAATAACTATTGTCAATGGGCGGAAAAACATGAAATCAGAGAAGATATCTGGAACAATGCGGGAGATTACGCTTCTGGCGATTTTATTCGACGTTTATGCACAGGTGAGCAAACATCAGATAATTTCATTAACCCGCATGTTCTTGATACTAATCGCTTGTTTAATGAATTTATTAATAGATAAATACATAAATAAAGCAGAACAAACAATTTTGCGTTTTTGCTCAGAATTTGGTGACAATCCAGTTGTATAGATATTAAATTTAATAGATTGCTAAATGAAGAGAAATGGTCATTAAGAAATAATTTACCTTTTAGCGTACGAAAAATATTTATATTTATATTTTACTGTATTTATAGAATCGTTTAATTAATATATTGTGTATTTGTTTATACAATGCCATGTGGCTATGCTTTCCGCAGACACGTATGGTTCGTTCTTATCTTCATTAACGCGCCTGGCAATACCCTCCTAAAGGTTATTATGTAGGGGTACAATTCTGCACTTGTCTTAGTTATTCCATGCTTTCAGACTCTTTCTACAATTGGAAGAACTGTTTCACTGGAGGAATTATTTTTTTTTAAATCCTTCACGAAGTTTATACTTTTTGCAATTCTCAGGGTAAAACAGCAAAAAACCGGAAAAAAAGAAAGAAAACAGTTTCAGCAGCAAGGAGTCCAACCTGATGGGTTCTCTGAGCCAAAGATTTTCAAACCTGAGGGATCTAAGTGCAGTACTCTTAATTTGCCCAAGCAAATGTTATTATAAAGTGACTGTATTCCTCTCAACTTATTCCAGACCTTATTTCACCTCAGTATCAGACCCAGCACCCAAGTTTAGACACAGGTTTTACAGTACTTCAATTAGACCAGACCAAAATGAGCATATAGAAACATATAGAAAAATGCTTTTATACCTATCCAGGGAGAGGGTTGCCTTTATGGAGACCCGCCCATTCTCTCAGCAGAGTACCGCTTGTTCAGAGCATTGAGGAGGTTCAGAGGAGTCACTCCCACTCTAACTGGGCTTAGCCTAAGCATTTCCTCTCAGTAGCCACTCAGGCAAGTTAGGATGTACTCCTTAGACTTCTCAGAAGAGGGCCCTTGCTTCTCTTAAAATCAGCTTTTTACCAAATCTTGAAGACAATACAGTAACAAATGAGGTTTCAAATCCTCACAGCACAATATGGCCATATTCTCATTTTTGTAAGCATATATATATATATACACACACACACAATTTTTTCAGTGGTATGGCAATTGCCACTATGGAAATTATTTCAGCGGTCACTTGACCTTAATTCATTATATTGTTATATAGTTTACTTCTACAAAGCAAGAAGGCATATAAAAAATAAATTCATTATAAGCACTTATATATACTTATATATTCTTTCTTCCACTGCGTAGGTGTGTGGTTGATGCCAGCCGTAGGTTCTGTTTAGCGTCTGCAGTGTTCAGCTCCTGTGGTTTATTGATTCTCAATAACAGTCCCCTCCAGCTGCGTGTGAGACAGGCTTACTGCCACTTCGGCTCTGTTTCCTATACTTATTCTTTTGTTGTTTAACCTTCTGCTTAACCTCCTATCGATATTCCCTGGCATGTAATCTCCCAGTTTAGAAGGTGCAGGTCATCCAGGTCTCCTCAAATTGGTTTGGCCAACCACATTAACACTCTGAAACCACATTATATACCATTTCGTTCAAGACGTTAGTGGTTTTTCAAACAGGTTTATGGGTTATTTAACTATTAAAATTCTTTCATCCCAATTTAAGGTTAAGGCCATTCCCCATGTCTGCGAACTCCAAAACATCCTTGACAAGGAAGAAGAGAAGTGCCAGTATGACTTGTGGAAATACAATGTGTCCAATGATGGAAAAACCCAACCAGGTACACAAGTCTAAACAGCTATGTAACTCTAAGCGGGTACGTGAGTCTAAACGGGAACACAAGTCTAAATGGGTACATTTTTTACATTTAAGTCATTTAGCTGACACTCTTATCCAGAGCGACATACAAAAGTGCTATAGTTTCAGGGTTCTCAAGTGCAATACAAAACGGAGCTATCTTGCTCTATTAAGAATGACTGAGAGCAGGTAAAAGACTGACTGCAAAGAGATAACATATCAATAAACATGCTTAACCAACTAAATTCACCCATCCTATTCAATACCTAAGCATAAAATAAGTAGACAACAAAAGTATTCCAAGCATAAATACATGAGCATCCTCATGTACAAACAGTTCCTGGGGGGGGGGGGGTTCCGGACTGAAGCGTGAAATATCGTCGGAAGAGGTACGTTTTTCGTTCCCTCTTGAAGATGGTGTAGACCTCACATCATCTGATGTCCTCAGGAAGGGCGTTCCACCATGTCGTTGCAAGTTCTGAGAAGAGTCGCCCGGACGATGTTTGCATCCGTAGGGGAGGCGCCTGACATTGGAGGATCGTAAGGATCTAATGGGGTTTTATGCAGAGATTAGCGTGTGGAGGTAGCTTGGTGAGTGAGGGTGAGGATCTTTTGGTGGATCTGAGCAGCAAAAGGTAGACAGTGGAGTTTGATGAGGAGAAGGGTGGCATGAGTGAGCTTCCTTTGATTGAAGATCACCCAGGCAGCAGGGTTATGTACTAGCTGGAGAGGTCTGATTGATGAAGCTGGCAGGCCAGCCAGTAGAGAATTGCAGTAATCCAGGTGTGATATCACCAGTGCCTGGACCAGGAGCTGTGTAGATTGTTCGGTTAGGAAGGGACAGATCCCCCTGATGTTGCTAAGAATGAATCTGCAGGAACAAGTCACTGAAGCTACGTGATCTTTGAAGGACAGGTCGTGGTCCAGGGTGACCCCCAGATTCTTGACTGTATGGCTTGATGATACTGTTGTGCCCTCCATTGTGATACAGATATCATGGAAAGGAGTGTGCTTGGCAGGGAGGTACATCAGATCTGTTTTAGCCACGTTGAGCTTGAGGTGGTGATCAGACATCCACGTGGATACATCACGGAGGAAGGCGGAGATGCAAGGGAGAATCACAGAATGAGAGAAACTGTTGAGTGTCATCAGCATAACAATGATATGAAAACCCATGAGCAGAGATTACTCTGCCTAGAGATTGCATTTATAAAAAGAAGAGGAAGGGGCCCAGAACTGAACCCTGAGGGATTCCAGTAGTAAGTTAGTGCGGGGCAGAGACAGCATCTCTCGAGGAAACTTGGTAAGCGCGGCCAGAAAGATACAATGCAAACCAGCTCAGCGCAGTGCCTGAGACTCCCATCTCGGACAGAGCAGAGATGAGCATCAGGTGGTTGACAGTGTCAAAGGCAGCAGAGAGGTCTAGAAGGAGTAGGACAGATGAGCTGCCCTCTGATCCAGGAGATCATTCTGAGAGAGAGAGTTGGTTAGCAATGGCACGTTCAAGGGTTTTGGATAGAAAAGAGAGTAGGGAAACCTGTCTGCAGTTATTTAGTACAGTGGGGTCCAATGAAGGGTTCTTGAGTAGGGGTGTGACTCTGGCCTGTTTGAATGGAGTGAGGAAGCACCCAGTGGACAGGGGAGAGTTGAGTGAGGCTGTGAGGTGCAGGTGCAATAGTCTGGAGCTGTGGAGACGGAAGTGGGCCAAACCTTTTGGTCTGACAGTAGGGATAATTCAGAGAAACCTGTGTGATCAAGTATGGCGGTGGTTGAAGTAGTCAGAGGGGGACATGTGGTCGGTTGGGTGAGGGTGGCGTGGATGTCGTTAACTTTTCGTTGAAAGTGGTCAGCAAAGTCATCTGCAGATAGACAGGAGGGTTTTGGCTGGGTGGGAGGGATAAGGAGAAAGGAGAAGGTAGAGAGTTTGCGGGGGTTATTAGCAGCGGCCTGGATTCTGGAATGGTAGAATGTTACCTTAGCGGTGAAGAGGGCAGTGAAGAAGTCCGACAGAAGAGACTTGTTCGTGGACAGGTCAGTAGGCTGTCTGGACTTTCTCAATTTGCGTTCCGCTGCCCTTAGCAGAGAACCAGGGATGCGTAGGGTGTCCGAGAGCCAGAGTTTTGGTGGAAGTTTGCTTTCTGGTCTGGGGGTGGGAGGGCAGAGATGGGTATAGCTGAGTCCGTAGGGAGTTTGGAGAAAGCAGTGATGGGGGAGAGAGGAGGAAACTGCTGAGGATAGGTTTGAGGGAGACAGGGAGCAAAGATTGCAGTGAAGAGAGACAGTGGGAGGAGAGGGGTGAGGGAGAGAGGATAAGATGGTTAGAGAAAAGGAGATGAGTTGGTGGTCAGAGAGGTGGAGAGGTGTAACAGTGAGACTGGTGGTGGTACAGAGCCTGGTGAGGATTAGGTCCAGCTGCCGACCAGCCTTGTGTGTGGGTGGAGACTGGGAAAGGTTGAGGTCAAAGGAGTTGAAGAGAGCGATGGCATCGGTGGTCTGGACATTGGACTCAAGGTGGATGTTGAAGTCACCCATAAGTAGAAGCGGGACGCTGTCATCATGGATTGAGCTGAGAAGAAATTAAGAAATTCTAGAAATCAAGAAATTACTTAAGTGGCCCTGGGGGGCGGTAGATAACAATAAAGTTAAGCCTGGTGGGAGCAGTTATGACAACAGCCTGGTGCTCAAAAGAGGAAATGGCAAGGTTAGTAAGGAAGACAGTGTACTTCCAGAAGCAATACAACTGGCCTTCCTTAGATTAGTTGAGTATCTGGAGTTCGATTACAGGCTCAAAAGAACTTTCTTCTGAAACTCATCAATCTATTCTTGTTCTGAGAAATGAATTCCATACGAGAAATTGCCAAGAAACTGAAAATCTCGAACAACGCTGTGTACTACTCCTTCACAGAACAGCGCAAACTGGCTCTAACTAGAATAGAAAGAGGAGTGGGAGGCCCCGGGCAACAACTGAGCAAGAGGACAAATACATTAGAGTGTCTAGTTTGAGAAACAGACACCTTACAGGTCCTCAACTGGCAGCTTCATTGAATAGTACCCGCAAAACAGTCTCAACATCAACAGTGAAGAGTCGACTCTGGGATGCAATCTCAAATTGGCTTATAAAAAGAAAAGATTAAGATAAGCAAAAGAACACAGACACTGGACAGAGGAAGATTGCAAGAAATCCAATCCAAATCCAGACCAGTGTTATGGACAGACGAGACGAGTTGAGACTGGTGTTTTGCGCTATTCTGTGAAGGGAGTAGTACACAGCATTGTTCGAGATCTCCAGTTTCTTGGCAATTTCTCGCATGGAATATCATTCATTTCTCAGAACAAGAATAGACTGAAAGTTCTTTGTTTCTGGCCATTTAGAACCTGTAATCGAACCCACAATTGCTGATGCTCCAGATACTCAACTATTCTAAAGAAGGCCAGTTTTATTGCCAGCACCACAGTTTTCAGCTGTGCAAACATAATTGCAAAAATGATAAACTTGGATTAGCAAACACAACGTGCCATTGGAACACAGGACTGATGGTGGCTGATAATGGGCCGCTGTACGTCTATGTAGATATCCCATCCCAGCTGTTTCTAGCTACAGTAGCCAATTACAACATTAACATTGTCTACACTGTATTTCTTATCAATTTGATTTTATTTTAATGGACAAAAGTTTCTATTTTCTTTCAAATACAAGGAAATTCTAAGTGACCCCAAACTTTTGAACGGTGATGTGAGTCTCA
Source organism: Hiodon alosoides (assembly GCA_025775065.1). NCBI lineage: Eukaryota > Metazoa > Chordata > Actinopteri > Hiodontiformes > Hiodontidae > Hiodon > Hiodon alosoides. The sequence continues at coordinate 6,227 of JAOYSI010009920.1, forward strand.
ATGGGTACGTAAGTCTAAACTGTACGTATGTCTGAACAGGTACCCAAGTCTAAATGGGTATGTAAGTCTAAGTGGGTACGCAAGTCTAAACAGGTACTTAAGTCTGAACAGCTAAGTAAGTCAGGCACAGAGCTCCCAGTGGAAAAAGAGTGAGACATTTGTCAAAATGAGCTTGCTGATGAAAGAATTCTTGCAAAACATATTAGTCTCCGGACTGGCTTGTGTTGGATTGTCACAGAAAACTTTTGAATGCATGAAGAGCTAGAGAATCAGATATAGACAATTTCTTGCATAATCTTTTAAACATTTTATGAAAAAGTCGTGCACTACATTGATCTCAAAGAAAAATGTTTATATATGTCATATATCAGCCATTTTTATTGGACAGGGGTAGTAGAGGTAGATTGTTTAAACCTCACACAGGGTCTGAATCCTGCCAACAGCAGTATAGTTTGGGGCAATTTTTATTAGCATTAATTATATTTAATTTGGCACGGCACACAAACATTCTGTAAATGGAGGAAATAAATTCAAATTCTCACTTTTTTCCAAAGTGGTGGGCTGTGTTAGTGTGAAGGACATGCCTGTACTTGACTGACAATATTGTATGACTAATATGACTTCAGACTTACCGCCTCAGTAAGAAGCAGGCATGAAATGCCTTTTGTGGGATAAAACTGTCCATTGGTGATAGGATAGGTGCTCCCACTAGTGTTAAAATCGTGTAACCACACGTTATTGTGGTGACAGAAAGTAATTGCCACATTAAAAAACAATGGGCTTTGACATACATTGTATGGATTATTAAATTGCTTTTTTTTTATTTATAGTCTACAAACTTTAACTATATACTGTAGTTGCAGTTACTGTGAAACTTAGCTTATACTGTATTACCATTAATATTATCATGCAAGAACTGCTACAGATAAAGGTTAAAATTGCTCTTATTGCTAACTCCTTGCTGACAGGACAATCATATTAGCGGGGCTGAGGGTCTGTAGGTGGGCAAATGGCAGTCCTGGTAACACATGAAAACAGATGTTCAAAAGAACCACAATTATATTTATCAATTTTAAGGCTGGGCATTAAAATATTTTAAGCAACACATAATAAATGATAGCTGTAGAATGTCTCTAAATTTAAAGTTATCGTGAGTGCATTTGAATTAGCTCAAAAGCACCGCCTATGCTCATTTAGGACTGGATGACCAGACTGCTCAGCCAGGATCCTTAGGTCTTTGGTCTGTTATATTTCATCGTCTAGGTTGATCTGGTTGTAGACCATGGTCACTGTGGTGCCCTTGGTCAACTGCTGGTTCATTAACTCTTTGTGTTTTCTGATGCAGACTGTGAAGGGATGTGGGACCATCTAAACTGCTGGCCTCACGCATGGGTTGGTGAAACTTTTTCCCAGCCTTGTCCCAAATTCCTGCAAACAGAGGGTAAGGGACATGCACCCGACTATTCAACCCTCCCACTTTGTGGCTGAACATGACTTAGAATAGCCCAAGTAAAGGAAGTATTATTAGGCTTTGGTTTCATTTCAGCATGAGACGAGAGGTCATCCCCCCAGGTGTATGTCGGGTTGTAATTGGGCTAATCTATCTGATATAAACAAAAACACATTCATATTATAAAAATGTCGTCACTTCAACACATCTTGCAATGAAGGAACATTTGACCCTCTCCCTCTTTTTATTAAAATAACTGACAGTGAGTGCACCTATGTACAAATGCAGAGGTTGGTGGGTACCTGAGAACGTTGCCGGGAGGGTTTTACAGCGCTTACCTTTCCCCAGGTGAAGTGTACAGGAACTGCACTGACCAAGGTTGGACGGTGCCCTTCCCACCCCACGAGGTCGCCTGCGAATTCACTTTCAACGACACGCTCGTCCCGGGGGAAGTAGGTGGCACAGCTCTTCCTGTTGAACTTGTCTGTTTTGTAACGGGTTCAGGAAAGTATTTGTTTAAGGAAATGTGAAATAAAACATTATTAAGGGTTGGTAATGTTGGTAAAGGGAGACGAAAATTAACCAATAATTTTCTAGCCAATAATGTTAAATGAGGAGAACACTAAAAAAGATTAAAGAAAACTTTAGTGAGGTCTTGCTATTCACTTAGGATCAACCATGGAAAGTAAGGGTTGTCAACCTCTTTCTTCTGCGTTTCCCACGGCAGGATTTTTAAACTCTTAAGTTTGGTTTCCGACATGGTGCCCTTACACTGCTGAACTGGGCTGGCTCTCAGCTCGATGCAGCTGGAAAAATGCCGTAAATCACAGTGGCTCAAGACAAGGGCCATCTGCCTACGAGCCGTGATTGTCGTCTGTGTTTACCCTTACGCTGGTGAGCTGGAACAGCCTCTGTCATGGTGTTTGTCACCTGAAACCATAAAGGAGACATCTTGCGTGACTTTAAGGCCAAATCTTGTCTCCGTTTCTGGCCGAATGCCTTGGTCATCTCCCTTCACTCAATAGCTGTAACCCTGAATGCCGCAGTCGTATCCCTTCTGAATCCCTCTGTCTCTGGCTGAATGCCTTGGTTATCTTGCTTAACTCACTAACAGTAACCCTGAATGCCTTGTTGTTTCCTAAATCACTTGCTGAATGCAGGAAGCGAAGTCTTCAGCATCCCGTCCACACTAACCATGTGGAGTATGCCAGAAGACTGCCCTGATGATATGGGAGACGATGCTGTTTGTGCGTTGGAGCAATGTCACGTTTAATCAATTCCAAAAACAGCCCTCACACCATTAATATTTCAGTGAACAGAGTCATATCCAGCATGGAATTAACTGGGGGAAAATGCTGGATGTGGAATAGAAGAATAGATTAAGCCTACTCCCTGTGGGGAACTGCAACCACCTATGACATATCAATGGAATTTTTTTCCCTCTCTGCCTTCCAGACCTTTGAGTCCTTCGTCTACGTAAAGACCATGTACACCATTGGCTACGCCATCTCCCTCATCTGCCTGACTATCGCCATTGCCATACTCTGTCTATTCAGGTGGGCACTGACATTTTGCAGTAACTCTTACATTCTTCCCATTCCCCCCATGCGGGGTGGAAGTACGAAAGCCTTAGACGTGTGGTGTCCAGACTCTGCATCTTCTCTCTCCCGTCCAGGAAGCTGCACTGCACGCGCAACTACATTCACATCCAGCTCTTCCTCTCCTTCATCCTGCGGGCGGTCTTCATTTTCATCCGGGACTCCGTGCTGTTTTCTGAGGAGGACCGCTACCACTGCAGCTCCTCGGTGCCTGTATTCACCGCTCGCACGCACGTGACAATCCACTGACATGCCATTGTTCAGGGAGCTAGTAAGAAAATAGACTGCTAGCAAGGTGCCTCCGTGCTCTAACCCCAAACCCCCGACCCCCCACCTCGGCCCTTTCTCTCCCTCAGGTGGGTTGCAAGCTGGTGGTGCTGTGTTCCCACTATTGCATCATGGCCAACTACAGCTGGCTGTTGGTTGAAGGACATTACCTGCACACCTTGGTCCGCGTCTCCTTCTTCTCTGAGAAGAAGTACTTCAGGTGGTACATCATCCTTGGTTGGGGTAGGTCTGTCCACTGTCCCAAGGGCTCTCCTCTTCTCTCCTTATCTGTATCACATATATTCATATGTTCCAAAACCCATCATCTGCCCTGTCGTCTCCTCTTCCCAATGATTTTTTCCTTTCCTTTTCCTGGTTCTCTCCTGTTCTGTTGCAGTCCTTTCCTTTTTTCATCTGGCAACGACTGTCACTCAGGGGCTAAAATGACATTTCTTTAATTCTCAGGCTCACCAACAATCCTCATAGTGGCATGGGGCTTGGCAAAATACCTCCACGAAGATGAAGGGTAGGGCGACGTTAGCATTTCACAGACTGCATTGGTCAGCACGGTTTTACCTCCCATTATTTACTCACAGATGTCCCCTTTTTTGGCCTGTTGAAGATGTTGGGAAACAAGGATGAACGACTGGATCTGGTGGATTCTCCGAGTGCCTGTCCTACTGTTCATTATTGTGAGTACAACCTCCATCACCCTCATAAAGCATGCAATGAGATAAAAACGAGGTGCTACATTTTTACAACAGGTATATATGTTTGCATTGGACACCTTATAAATAAATAGAAGAAAAAGCGATTGAATATCATGGAGCGGTACTGAAACAGGTCTTTGTGTTTCTATTTTTTAAATTTAGTTTTTGTAGTCATAGTTAACCTTACTGAAAAAGCTTTTTGTTGTAAACCAACTTCTTTAATTATTTTGTTTTGCAGGTGAACTTGCTGTTTTTCCTCAGTATTACAAGGATACTGGTGGGGAAATTGAGGACCCTCGACTTCCCTGGCAATGAGTTTAACCAATACAAGTGAGTTTATCTGACTCAGGATCTGTTGTTTTGTGTAGAGCGACATAACCAACAACAAAGTATCATGAGTTTAACCAATATAAGCAAGTTTACCTGATTCAGGATGAGACTTCTGTATAGACAACATAACTGATTCTGCACTATTTACATGTTTTCGGGCAAAGCAGGGTAGCCTTTGTGGGCGCATGAGTTTTAGAGAGAAAGAGAGTGAAACAAAACCGATACGTACAACACAAACATAACCATTCAATAAAAAAGACATTCAAACAAACACACAAATAAATAAATAAAGCGTCATGGTGGATGAAAAACGGGGTCCATTTGATGTGCAGCGAACCAAAGAGCCGCTGATGGCTAACGCACAGACGTGATGTGCGTGAAGCGTGCACGGGTCAAGAAAGCGTTTTGCTGTTTGTAAATAATGTTTTTGCCTTTATTTATCATTATTACTGAGATGGTTTGTGTCTTTTCGTTGCTTAGCCTGGTTAGATGATTACATTTTTCCTTATTGTGAATGCAGCGTGAATGTTATCGTGTTGTATTGTTAGTTACCAAAAAGCATTAATTGAGCTAAATTATTTTCGCTTTGATATTTCAAATTGACGTTATGTATATACTTTAATTGATTGATATTAGTTGCTAGTAGCTGTTATTGTCAAAATTGTTGTGTTGTATTATTTCAAATAGTACCATGGTTACTACTGCTACTTCTACTAGATTTTGAACGTTATGTTAACAATAATAAATAAATACATAAATAAATAGTAGTATTATTAATTATATTAAAGGGTGTCTTTAACATCTCTTTAAAAACAATGGCTATTATTTTAAAAATATTTTGGTTAATATCTCTCTTACGACATCGTTTTCAGTATAATTTGGTATCTGTTAATTGTGTACCATAGTAAATATAATCAAATCCAGTTTGAACAATATATAAGTAACACTGATAATAACCAAGCTTAGACTTTACATTCAACAGTTTCACAATTGCCACTTGACAGGCTTACTTAACTAAGTACTAAACACAAAGTCCTATTCACTAACAGTGAAAACCAGTACAATCACTACAATCCCCCTAAGGCATAGACATTTACCTGCTCTCAATAAGTTTCACATTTCTTTGAATTGAATGTGTAGCTACTATGCACAACCATTTGGAATTTCTCCAATAGCTATAAGCCCAATAATTTATTTAGCTTGATAGATACTGTGCTGTGATTGAAGTTCAATATATCCGCAAAAGCAAGCTACTGATATAGGCTATGGTAATACTGTGTATACAGTCAGCAACTCTATGGTATAGATTTGCAGTCTTCTGTGTGGCCACCAATCACAATGGGTCCCAGGCCCGAAACCATTCTTTTTTTCTACTCTCTGAGATTTGCTGTGAGGGCAGTGAGAACGACTTCGGTTGATGAAAAATGTGTTAGTTATAATATATTTCCTTACTGACCGTAAGTTTATACTCCGGTTTTTAGGAAGCTTGCAAAGTCTACTTTTCTCTTGGTGTCTCTCTTCGGCCTGCACTATGTGCTCTTCGCGTTCTTCCCAGACAAAGTCCGTGGGCTAGCCTACACAATACGCAACTTTGTCGAGCTGGCTCTCGCATCCACCCAGGTGAGAACAGTTTTCAGATATGATTTTTTTTTAAACTTTCCTTTGTTAATACCACTTTTTAAATGTTCAGCTCAAAAATGTGTCCGTTTCTTTTCTAGGGGTTCGTTGTTGCAGTTCTGTACTGCTTTCTGAATGGAGAGGTAATTTTTTGCATTTTTATAGTTCCTATATGCAAAGCAAATGTAAAAGGCTAATTCGGGGTAGAATAATTTGCTTGATTACTGATGCATCGAGAGCTACTTTTAGTATTTTCAATTAGACACTTAGGCTACCTGCTCCAATGTAGGACCACAGACTAAGAGAAATTGTTGTTTCTGTTGCTGTGTCATTTTCCATTACCTTCTGCCAAAATAAAGCACTTTTGGTGCCTCAGGCATTAAATCCATGGTGACTAATTGCAGTTTTCCTGTGCTTACCACATAAACAACATAAATAACAATAGCCCCCAGGCTGGAGCATTTGCAAGTGTCACAACACAAGTGGATCCGTCTGCTGTGTTTAGGTGTGCAATGATTTTTCTTTTTCTTGGGTGGCGACTCTCCTTTGCTCAGTACCAGCCTTGGAAGTCTTGGAAGCACAATGAAGGAACACTCGTCATTTCCTTGTAAAGCAAAGCACCGATTTATTATGATTCAATTTAAATTGAATGACCCCTACATTGAATCTGACTAGCTTCCCATGCCTCTGGCTCAATTAAATTGTACCAACAGCCAGCTTTGCTTCATATTGCCTCACTTCATGTCCATGCAACAATGATTTCTAATCAGAAGCCAGCACCGCAGTCAAAGTATTTACTGACTGAGCTCTGATCCAGGATCATTGCCACAAAAGGGAGCTAGTCCAGTAGTGTCCGGAAAAGCGTTTTTTTTCCCCCTCAGATACGGTTACAAAAGCCTTACAGAACATTAGTGCATTTGACATTTTAGATTAAAGCGAAAAGTTGACTGCCCGAGTCTAGAATGTTAACCCTCGACTCCATGTTCTCCAAGGTGCAGCATGAGTTCCAGAGGAAGTGGAGACGAAGGAAGTTGATGCAGCGGCCGGCCGAGGAGGCCAGGCATCACCACAGCTCCCTCAGCCACAGTGGAGCGCCTCTCACCCAGATCTCCCTGCTGCCCCGGGGCTCAGCCAGCTGCCAGTCCAGCTTGGTATGACCCCAGCGCTACCCCCCTCATGGGCCATGCTAGGCCACCATTCAGTGATCAGGGAATCACCAACTGGTGATAACTGATAAGGAAACCACTTAAATTCCCATTCACCTATACTGTACCCGCCATACCCGCCATTTCTAGTTGTGTGCCATACACACAACTAGAAAGATACCAAAAACAATTTACTTGAAGTTCAGATGTTTAAAAAATTGTTTTGCTTGGCAGTCGACATTTAATTTCCATGACAGAAGAAAAACTTGCTTGCCAATTATTTCCATGAAGCTATCCGTATCTGCACAAATGGACCAAACTGCTTGTATGAGATGTCACCGTGTTGAGAAGAACAATCATGTTAAGATCGGCAACCAACTTAGAGGAATGCATCCAAACCCATACGGAGCGTAAAACCTTTTAAACACTCCTAGTAATACTGAAAGTGTTTGGCATGAACGACTGCAAGTCGAGGCAGACGATTTTAAATTTTGCTCCCATTGACTTATACTTTAAGGATTCAAGGCAGAACTAAATGACATTCATCCTTAACTTTAAGTAGATATTCTCTCATAGCAATATTAGGATTTCAGGAGAAGAAAAACAAGTGCAACAACAAATGTTAAAACAAAACTCTTTATCACGTTTCCAAATGTGCAGAAATTTCATTGTTGTTTGAGATGGACCGAGATCAGAATTTTAAGGCACTAGACATCATGCAAAATGTCAGGACTAACACTGAGATAACATTAACAGGAAGGATATTTCACCGTTTCTAGCCCATTCCAAAGCTTCAAATCCAGTCAGCGTTGCCAGTATCCAGCTTAGATGCCATATTTTCCTTTGAGTTCTTCCACCTTTTTAACGTAGTCTGCCATTGCATCCTCTTTGCTCATTCCTGCCGGGGGGGAATATCTTGCGCTTAATGATTGCCATTAAAACATAAGATTGTCTTTCTAAATATTTTGTGCTTTACTTCGTTGTTATTAAAGAGCAATGTGAAGACTGAATAGATTCTGACCTTTCAACTTCTCCCAGGCGTCCCACTTGGCCTTTCCGGCGAAGTCCAGCATGCCAGGACGAGCTAGGGAAAGCAGGCAGGATAAAAACACTTTCCGGATTCAGAAAGAACTTTTACCTACCAAATAATGCAAACAAGCAGTGTTACCCATGTCCTTTGTCCTTATAATATGCAGATGAACACAAGCAGTTTTGGACTGGGGTGGGGGCTCATTAAGAAGTTTCTGCATGACTTGGATTAACCCAGAGGAATTTGTAAACACAGCGACCACACACACAAATGTGTTCTGTACTAATGTTTTATTGCCCCCAAGGGGAAGGTCAATGTCTGTTAGGTCAGCAAAGCACAAAAGGCAGGGCAAATGAGTCTTTACCACGCACCTGTGTTGACGTCACCCACAGTGGCCTGCTTGTATAAACTGTACACCTCGAGCATCTCTGCATCCACGGGTTTAGTCTTCAGTCTCTTCACCTCCTCAGCAGCAGTCTCGAAAGCAGCCTATGGAGAGGGGGTTGATTGACTCAGCCAAGACCCACAACTCAAGCACCCTTAAAGGTTTAACACGGTCAGCTTTTTACTGAGCCAATTTTTCAAGGTAAATGGTCAGAACTAGGTAGTATAAGGTTGGTGTGAATGATTTCACTTCACAAAAGCTTGTTCTTACAAATTTATAGTGGGTCAAAATTACATGGGGAGTGTTGAAATGCTTCATCAGCATAGACATTTCCCCAAGAATTGGCACAGTCACACAACAAGATCAAAACTGCCACCAGATGATCTGCAATGTGTGAAAGAGGAAGCGAACGTATAACCTCAACCAGGAGATCATGACCACTGAACTTTTTAAATTATTACGTAACCCAAGGTTAATGCAACATTCTGGTGCAATAAATCAATCCGCAGCCTTGTTTGCATAACACAACGAACTTAATCCATCTAGACCTTTGCTACCAGAAAGTTCAGATAACAATCGAAATGGCATGCATTACAGAAAGACAGGGCTGGATACAAAAGCACAAACCAATTCTCGGCTTCCACGTGGCCACCATCAGTTAGGATGTAATAAAATGGAATGCAACTGGTTTACTTCTAGCGAGCAGAAGATGGTTTAAGATTAAGGTCAAATTTACACAAAAACGTGTGGAAATGAGTGTTATTGATAGGGTTTTCAACCAATATACCATTTAATAAATTCTAAAAGGGAACCCTTCTGCGTTTTGAATAGAGGCCAAGGCGAGAGGTTTCAGCAGTTCCGATACTAAACAGGCTTTGTTTCGGGAAGACGCTGCCTTCAGCCAAAATAGATCCCGCACAGTGAGCATTTAACTGCGTTTTCCTTGAAACTTCTAATACCTATATAAAATACCTTGATAGCATTTCCATACGAGTTCCAATTTTAAAAACAAGTGCGAGAGTCAGTACCGGCGGCAGAAGCAAATCAGTGGTCGGGCATTTAATCTTCGGGGGGGGGACTAATTACGAAAACAATGATTTATTTTAATGGGGGGCACAGAAGCTCTGTAGGCGGACCCAGCCCCCTAAGGCCCGCCCACAGCGCCGAGTATGGCTAGAGTACTGGGGCGCACTGCACAAAAAGGGACAATTTTTGTCAAAAATGTTAGAAAAGGACCTGAATCCAAGTCTGTTGCAAAAGCAAAGGGAAAAAAACATACCATACTACCGGTGGTAGGGGTCGAAGATTATCTTTTTTTTGTTTCGAATCGGTCAAACCTTTATTTAACCATGTGAAGTATAGGAATAATTCTAATTTCAGATTCCGATCTGGGCAAGAGACAGCATGAATACAGTAATGTAGATCACAGTAGAAATACAAAGACAAAAACTAAAATGTTAATCGAATAAATATAATACACATCTTTAAAGCGCAGATATGCAAGTACACCAATTGGGGGAAAATATTAATAATTAAACACAACTGCAATAACAATAAATTCAGTCTAATCCGGCATGCTCCGGCTTAGATTGCAGTTGGTTCCTTTCATTAGCCGTATCACGTCGGAATGAGTTACGCCCCGTAGCAGTAATCAATTTCCAAATGGTATTATTCTTGTTTAGGATAATATACGAACAAACTTCAACGGGTTTTTTAATAGAACCATGTAAAGAAATCGTAAACGAATCGTGGCATCCGAATGAGAGCGAAACCTTGTTAGTAGGTTTTCGGAGCACACGTATAAACCAAGCGCTTTTAATTTGCTACGATAGACCAGGTGGATTTAAAAATGTGTACCGATATTTTCTTGAGAGGCAATTTAAAAATAAAAAGTGGTTGGTCAGGGCCTCAAAATCAGTACAGTACAGTTGCATCCCTACAGTACTAGCGAGCACAGTTCATGTTGCACTTCCCGCACTGCATGGCTGTGCTAGAGTCGCCAGGGAGAGGGAATCTGCAGAATCTCCAAGACTTCTACCCCCGTTTAAGTCTGGTAAGCAGGTGGCTTTTTAAAAAACACACAAAAAAAAAACTTTTGTGCAACTCGATCCGCTGAATCAAACGATGGCTAAACGGTGTAGCAACTGAAAAAGAGTGGCCATCAGTTCGCTGAAACTGAAATCCATAACGTGCCGACTTAAAACAAAATGCAATCGCATTTTACACCAAGCAAAACCGACTCCAACTGAGTGACTGAACTCCTGTACATAGCTATACAATACATAACGAGAATGTTAACAACTACATTACAGTTGCCGTATGTAAAGCTAACGTTCTACTCATCGCGACCAGCCAAAAACATTAAATAAATGACCTTCTATACAAACTAATCAAACATGACCACCACGTAACGTTAGAGCCTTGTTTCCAGATGACACGAGGCTAAACTTGTGCGTTTAGACGGTTAAATACACAAATATGATTTCGTTTACTATAACGTTACTTATACTTAAAAGCACGACATGTCGAATTACCTGAGACATTTTTCCTTTAGATTTTTTTAAATGACGCCCACTTGGAACAGTAGCTTTAACAACCAAAGTTTCACAGACGCTCTCTTTGCTTTACAAAACCGTTTTTATTCTGTAGACTACTGATCGGATGTTCCCATCGCTTTTGTGCTATTGGTGGTTAGATCATTTCGTCGAGTCCAATCATATACGCTTTCGTCCGATCTTTTGTCCTGTAGTAGTTACAGTATCAAATCGTTATGCCGATTGTATTTTTTTTAACTCGAGACAACCAATCAAATACAGCATTGAGTAGTATGACTGTTTAATCGACCAACTACCGAATTGCAGCGGACAGATAAGCTAAATTGTTATCTTTAGTGATGCGTGAATAACTTTCACCGTGAGACTCGTTTCGCAAATACACATTTTAATTAACTTGTTTTTTTTATAACTAAGTGACTGTTTTTAAAAATGATAGTGCTTCTACAAATACCTTTGTTATCAAACAACGGCACTTGCGGTGCCCCGGATTGTAAAGCAAGTGCAACATACAATACTTTTTAATAAAATACATGTGTAAAATACATGTGCAATACACAATATGCAATATTTGTGCAATACTAGGCCGTCGAAATGCATCGTCGTTTATGTTAAGCCATTGGGGCCAGCATTGATTTTAGAGATTGACTTTGGAAAGTAATGAACGTGAAATGAAAGTGTGGCGTTTCTATCACGTGACTGTTGCTCAGTGTACTGAAGGAATATAAAAAAGGAAACGTCAAAGACGTCACAGATCTGCGTGAGACAGCACATGAGCTAAATCCAGAGAGTTAGCCATGCATAGCACTGTAAATAATGCAGAAAGTCTCCGGACAGGACGGCTTGACATGTTTGTTAGGGCATCTATCAAGTAGGTTATACTATGACTAGCTATAGAGTTGGCCTACGTTAATAATCGTGATTACTGGTTTCTTGAATAGTCGGCCGTGCTAAAATAAGTAGAATAAAGAGGTTCATAGAAACCACGTGATCCACGCATTTTCTTGCCGTTAATATATCAAATCTATATCAAAACCCCTATTTAAAATCCATGGATGTCCTCAAAACGGAGCCAGGATCTCCGACACTCGCACACCCCAGCCACGATGATCTCTGAAAACTACTGTAGAAAATGTAAATTTCCATTACATCCTAGGCTTTTGCTGTCCTTGCCAACCCGCTTGTAACTTTCCATAGAGCTAGTTAGCTCCATACGCTAACCGTAATCAGGCCTATTTGCGAAAGCTTCAAACAAATTACTATTTAAATTAAAGACAAAGTTATGATATGTGTAATATGTTCGTGTTTTTACAAATGTGTATATTTCTTTTGTTGCACCCTTGAATCAATATGCTAACCATTTGCGTTCAGTTGAATGAGGATCTTATGTGTAGTGTCACTCAATCTACCTTTCAATAGCTTAGTGAGTAGGCATAACCTAATTGATATCAATATCCTTCTCTCCAGTTTGACGCTAACTGTTAAGTGATACATTTGGTGGGTAGGTCCCCCATAAATGTTTCAAATGAAAACCCTTTTGCAGCTAAGGAACCGGGACACAAGGAGCTGACGCGTCTCTACCTGACTATGCAGTTGGGTCCAGGGAGTTTTAAAGTGTCTTTTTCAAGGGCTCTCATCCATCAAAGATGGATGGTTATTGCACTACAAGGGCCATCAAGACCAGTAATAGTGAATTGACCCACTGCCCATGGAAGATTGGATTACAATATGTTTTCAGTCTAGGTCCCTAGGTGCTAATGGACCCTGAACTACTTGGCAATGTGCACCCACTACTCCTCAGTGCCGGCCACATGTAGAGAGAAAAGAAAGAAACTTTTGATATTTGATTATATGCCTGCTAATTACAGGGAAAGATCAGAGGAGAAATAAACTGAACAAGCGATCCCAACTTCAGGCACTGTAAAGACAGACATAATTTACTCCACAGATATCCCTAACCAAAATCTTCCTTTGCTCAAAATCAAACCAAACCCAACCTGCTGAAGCAGACACTCCTCTGAGGGAACCACCACTTAAATGTGTGAAAATGTTTTCCACCACACCCTTCAGGAATAAGGATGAGTTTGACATTTTTGGCCATTTTTTTGCAAGTAAGCTGCACTCCCTTCCATCGTCTGAATCCTCTCTCAATCCTAAAGTGAAAAATTACTTCTCTAATTCAGGAGGCGCAACATCCTCTAACAATACACCACCGCATGGCTTACACTTATCGTCTTAGCAACCACAACACTTCTCATACATGTCACAAATGCAGAACACAAGCACAGCCCCAGCAAATCACCCCAAGTCAAATTTAAACAAACGATCTCAAGCCAAATTCACCATGAACTCTTTTCAAACCCCTTTTCTCCTGTTCCTCATGTCTGAGTTATTATGTTGCTGAGTATTTTGTTGTTGTAGTATTTGTTTCTAGTGCTGTGTTTTGTTCGCTAAGGTAGATATTTCCTTTTGTATGTTCAGTTTTAATAAATAGACCAACCCAGAAGTTAAAGTTAACTGTCTTTATTTAATCTTTCCAACTGACTAATCCTGAACAGAGTCTCATTCACATTCACAGAGCACAGCATGAACAAAACAATCTATCATTGTAACACTATCATTGAACAAAACATCTGAATGTTGAGGGGATGCATGGTTGCTGTGTGAGCAGGCTATGCGCTTGTGTGTGTGTGAAATCACAGACAGAACTTATTGATTTCAAGGGAATATCAAAAAGTGTTTTATTCCAAATATTTTATCATGATGCTGGAAATTACTTAAAATCACACTTTTTGAGGAAAATTTTTGTTATGCTGAATTCTTCAAAGAATGCTGATGAGTTTGCCTTACTCAGGTTAGCTCATTAATCAAATTAACCGTGGCAAGTCAAAATAGAAATTAGATTAAACCATGACAGGGTAAACCATAACAAGTGGAGGCATGAATCAAGTTAAGCCATTAGCCTTTTTTTTTTTTTTTTTTTGCAGTAGACATGAGAATGCAGTAGACATGAGAAGCAGAGTTTTACCCCGAAGGCAGAATTACAAAATATTATATAGCAGATATACGTTCACTGAATAAGTAAAGTAAGTAAGTACACTTAATATATATTTTTAAAATAATTTGTTATCACTAACGTTTAAATTAGACAAAGTGGGGAAATATTTTGGTATTCTGCCCCTATTCGACACGATACGTGTCAGTTTATAAGAAACCCGAATTTCGGTAATTTTATTGGCGGATAGTGTAAGTAGGCGGTGTTAACTGTTATTGCCTTCCGGGTTGTCCCGCTTGAAACCTCAGAAATAATCTGACCGCAAAGGACTACTCTGAGTAGTCATGTTAAATTACTGGCACAATCAGCTTCATGGATTTTTTTCCTAAACAAAACTAACAGCAAGGGCGTCGTATTCATTGTGCAGTAAAGTGAACCAGCTAGCCGTATATTGCTTGCTTTCTAGTGTGAAATGCTATACGTTTTTCGATTATTCACGAATATTTAAGGTGCTCTGTCGTACTTCATGTATTTCTGTAGTGTGCTGCGAAGGAATAATTATGTCCGGTGAGGCGGTAGTAACTGTGCGCTTGGTGCGATCTTTTGAGCATTGCAACTTCAGACCTGTGGTTTTCAGAGGCGTACATCTTAACCAAACCGTGGAAGAATTTATTTCATTTGTAAGAAATGGTAAGGCACAATTATGCGCTCGTTTATCTGATTACCCCAGCTAGTTTTCGTCAACTTGTCATCGTCGGTGACGGAAAAAAATCACGTGTGGACAAGCAGTTTATCCGGAATCGTTCCAAGTTTAAGTTTATTTTCTTTCTTCCAGATATCTCCACCAGAGAGGGACTGCCTCCGCCTTTTAAGACATTTGGATACGGTTAATATTACATTTTTTTATGGAATTTATGAGGCATAACAAGTTTTTGTCATTGCGTAAAGTTTTGTAATACAGTTAAATAGAAACTGCTGAATGATTTGGAATACACTGTAAATATTTGGAGTAACCTGACAAAAACATTGATTTTGTTGCTTTTTGTAGATACGATGAAGATCATTCACCAAGCACATGGAGCTAAGGTCAGACTTTATTTTTAACTAAAAAAATAAGAAATGTGAATAGTTGACAGATTTTTTGCACACTATATTCACATGAGAAGGCTATTGCGGGTATTGTGATGACTGTATTAATTTCAGTCATGTTTTTGCATAATTGTATTTACATACATTGCTTTTTTATATATGTGTGTGTGTGTGTGTGTGTGTGTGTGTGTGTGTTACATGAATATTCATTCCTACTAGTAGTGAACCTAAAGTATGTAACCACCCTACTCCACCAGTCCCCACACCACAGCTGTGTAAACACTTACACTTGATTGGTTAATTTCGGACACGATGCGAGCCGTGACAATAGCATTGAGTGACTCCGGCTAACCGGAGACGTTTAGTCTCAGTATCACCAAGTCGTGTTTTTCCTGTCTTCTTCCTCGCCTTTGTTTCAGACCAATGAGTTAGTGATGAGTTTGGAAGATGACGATAAGCTAATGCTGAGGCATGACATGAGTCTCAGTACAGCAGGAGTAGGTAGGGGTACATTATTGTTCTTTCAAACGGTCTCTTTACTTCAGTGTTCGGGTGTGACTTCATGAAAAGGACTGATTTAGTAAGTAGGTATGTTACCTGAATTAGTTACATACTGGGAAAATAGCATTGATGGGATAACATCCAAAAAGTTACGTCTGACTTTGTATGGCTTTTTGTGAAAAACAGCAAACGAAACAGAGGTGGCCTTCTTCCGTAAGGAGGATTATGAAATCTATAAAGCGAACCCCAAAACACTCTGGGACTGAGGTTTCCATGGAGATTACGCCTGTGCTTTGAAGGGAGGACGTGAGAAGCAAACCCGCTTACTGCATCCCAGAGGCCTTGGTTTGAGGGTTTTATTTTCACAGACACAGGACTCCCTTTTGCATATTTCTTCAAGTCATCTGTTTTACTGAATGAGTTATTTCATATTTTATTTTACATGGGAGCAGTTGTGTGTGTATTCTATGTGTATTAAAAATCTCTTTGGAGTCCCCACTGTGCCTGATGTCTCTTTGGGCCAACAGGTGTGCAAAGCGGTGCCTTTACAAGTGGGCATTAACACTATTCAGATACATTTTTAAAAGGGTGCATCCTAGAAATAAGAGTAAAGAAAGAGCAAGGGCATGTGATTTTTATCCATTTTATCCATTTAAAAACACAGCTGGAAAACAGACTTTACTATGTAGGCAGAAAACAAATAACTGATTAGTGCTTTAAACATATCTTGAGCAACAGCCAATTAGATTCCAAATGTAACTCTGAAGCGCAGAAATCCCCATCAGCAACCAAATGGGTTTGATATTTCTGTAAGGCTTACCGTGATTTTTAAAGGTAACAAACATCAGAGTAAGTAAAATAGCTGGTCTCTAAGCTTTCACAAAACTACTAATTCAGAATCAGACACAATTATTACACATCAGCAGAGACACCAGTTGCATAGTAACAGTCTACTCACAAAGGCCCCAGGCACACTGGTAGGCGAGGCTTGCATTTACACCTAAGAGCAAAGTCATTGGTTGTGCTGTTGTGACCTAGATTTCAGAGCTAATAAAGCAGACAAGTCCAACTGGAGGCATGGCATCCACTCAAGGTGCTTTCGGTTAGAGTGCCAGCTCCGGGCAAAGGCATTGCCCCCCTCTGGAAAGAGACAGCTGCCCTCCAGTGGTTAGCCCCAGAGCCAGTCTAGGGCTCAACTCCATTACATTGACACCAGGCCTGCAGAAAAGGAGCTCCTTCACATGGACACTGAGAGGCTGGAGAGCCACACTGTCAGCCACTGAACTCCCCCAGTGCCCTGGCACAGGCAACTTCTGGAAAGGATTTTCATGGCTAACTAGTAGCCTGAGTTGAGAGTGCGTTTTAGCACAGAATATTCCAGTTTAAATACTATTCAGATTTACTAATATATAGACAGACAGAGGTCACCGTATATATCAACCATGTCATTGATTAAACTGAAATTAATAGTTTATACAAGCTGTAAAAAAAAAGACAAACAATCAAGCTTCTGGCACCCTTACAGCTGAGGGTATCGGTAGATTTAAGCACAAATATAAAATCATTTGACAAGTCTGGTTCCCACTGTAGATTGGTAGGCTTTATTGTATGCTCGGAACCATTATCTGAGGTTTTTTGGCCAAGAAGCTCACCATAAAATGAATGTTCTGGAATAGCTAATTCCATCCCTGGATGTCAATCAACATTTATGGTTTGACCTCAAGAAAATGAAGGAGCTGAAGCAGTGCTATAGTGACCTGTTAGCCACCAAAACACAGCAACTCCTGTTGGCTTCCTGGAAGCCTGCAGGCAAGGTGGAAAAGATGCTTTGTGGGGTTCAAGGTGAGATTAAATATATAAATTTGGACAAAAGTGAAAACAATTGCAAAATAATAAATCGATAACTTTTTTTTATCTGTTAGTAGTAAAAAAAAAATATATATATATTTTCATGTTTTTTTGGAAAAATGACTTGCACTTGAACTCCTTTAAAGCTTTTCTTTATGGACCCGAACGAGCAGCAGGGCTTGTCACACGTTGCTCATGTTCTCCTGCGGTCCGCTGTGGCCTAGCTCCTCCACGGCCCCAAAGCGGACCTGGCGGCCCACCTCCCAGCCCCGGCGAATGCGGGCCAGCCGGCCCGAGACGCAGGGCAGCTCCAGCGAAAGGCGTCCCAGCAGCACGGTGCAGGGCAATATCAGAGCCAACGCAAAGGTGGGCGGCAGGTAGAACCTGTACTGGGCCGGGTCAAAGGCGCGGTTCCAGCCGAAAATCAGGGTGTGTGTGGTGGCCAGGGCCAGGGCAGTGTACCCTAGTTTGGACTGAAAGATAGGAACACAGTTAGTACTAAAGCAACGGGTTGTTACTCAAGCAAACACGATTGGCAATAAATTCACCTGGGAAGCAAAGGTTTTAATAAAGCATTTAATAAAGTAAAGTAGCAGACACTCTTATCCAGAGCGACGTACAAAAGTGAAACGAGGTCAAACAAAGGCAAGCAAGCAAAGTGCGTTAATTACCGACTGACTAGGGACGGACTACAGGAGCTCCCTGGGTACGCTGTGACCCACAGGGTGAGTAGAGTGGAGCTCCCTGTGTGGACTGTTGTGCCTCTTGGAGCCTAACAAACCCCAGTCACAAGCCAGTGTTTGTGAAAGGAGAGCCGGGTGAGTTTTGAAACAGGATACTCTAATTATTCTTCCTGCCCCAGGCAGCTGGGGAATCACTCTGCCTAATTAACAGTCTATACTTTTTTTTGTACTCTGTATTTGTGAGTGTGTCTCAAATGTGTGACAGCTGCTTTATTATCTCACAGTGGGAGCTTCCTGAAGGAGTTTTGTTTTGAATTGCTAAAAAAAAAAAAAAACAGTATTTCAATAAGTTTTATTATTCATCGATAAATACAGAAATAATAATAATAATAGAAATTACATTTTTTTTCCCGCCAGGTTCTGCACAATCAGAGTCGCCGGATTGGCAGAAATTCCTCATTTGTGGGAAAAGGATCAAATGACGGGGATTCATTGGGGGGATGTGGGAGAATATTTTTGTTAATTTTTGTCATTTTTTCGTAACAATTTGGCCATATTCAGGAGCTGTCTCTAACGGACAACATTTATGAGGGTCATATTCCTTTAAAAAGGCAAATAGTGGAAGCGTTGAGCCAAGCCTTTAGTCAGTAAACTACACATTAATGTTTCCGGAAGTTTCCAACCACAAGGTTACGTTCATAGGCATGGTCTGGAGCATACAATAATCTTAATAAATCCTTTATTCTCCATGTGGTCTGACCTACCAATCAAGTCCTTTATACTAATTCTGGAGTTTTGATCAATATAACGGATCTGGCCCAACTCAGAAAGTGTTGCCTGCACAACGATCTCGCATAAAAATAATAATAACAATAACAATAATAATATAATCATCAGTGATAACCAGAGAATACTAGCATTAAATCTGACCAAAGATGCGTGGCGTGGGTGGGGCTCACCTGTACAAAGCTGAACTCTCTCCAGTTAAGGGAATTTCCCACAGACGGCAGGGAGGTGATGGCCAGCAGAGAGAGCACGCCCAGTGCCAGGATGCCAAAAGACAGGTAGAGCTCCATCCTCCACACCTCCTCCTCCACCCAGGAGTCCTCCACACCCGTCTTCACCTGCCGACATACACACACACGAAACATGAGCTCACACTCAGTACACTGCCTGTAGAGGGCAGCGGAGGGCGTCGCCGGCCTTCACAACACTGTGGGAAAGCTATCCCAATACCTTGGGCACAGCTTTGCCCAACCCGGGGATGCGCACTGATTACGTGCTCTCAGAGTTCGAGAAGAAGCCGTCTGGGGTCTCTTAGTGAGTAAAGATGTAGTACACAGCCACATGGAGGAGTGATTCTGTGCAACTCCTCCTGTGACTGAACTGAGGTGCAACTGAGAGTCAGTGATTGTGTTCCCATCATGGAGTCTGAGTGCGGGGGTAGGCGGTGGGGGCTGGGAGAAAGGAGAACTGCACCACACTTTTTGGAAATTAATTTTGGGCAAAAAATAAATAAATAAAAAACTAGTCATGCTTCAGCTTGCACGCGAAATATAATTTAACTTGCGGGGAGTACTTCTCCGTGTCATACAACCCCTTACTACACCAATAGATGGCGCCAAACGTCAGCTTGGTACTATCGGTACTAACGGTACTATTATTTTTCGCATACCAGGGTGAGAACAAACCTCTGCCCTCACACCTGACATTTCCAAGAGGCAGAGAGTGAAAGAGAATATGAAGTGAGAAAGAGTAATGTCCACAGGACACCGTCGGGACATCGGAGCACCGCCTTCGGGTGAAACACAGGCAGGGGGTGCTGCTGTGAAGCCAGTTTAGGGAAGTTTATTTCAGAAGTCGCTTCAGGGCATCACCAATACCGGTTCTACAAGTGCCCTGAGCTCTTTTCCACCTCCAGCATGAGGGACAAAGCTGACGAACGGACGGCCACCTGATTAATGGCTGAAGTGAAATAAAAAGCAGACACGTCCACCCTCCAGTTTATCACCTCCGCTCTACACCCATCAGTCCGTCTGGCTGTTTTCACTGATCAATCATAGCCACTGAAGGACGAGAATAGTCACAAATCCGTATTAATGGGTATTATTCTACGTGCTGTTGTATTGTTTTATTAAATTTCATGTCTTTTAAGTCACCCTATACAAGGGTATGAACGATAAATAATCACATTTAAATTGACTGCACCCAGGATTTCAGGATTAATAAACAATAGGTTATTGTCATTGCTGACTGCCAGTTGATCTCTACGGGGGGAAAAACGTGTTAATTAACTAACCCTAACACTGAACGCACATTAGGGACAATGTACAGGATACGCCTGGCTAGGGTGACAGTGAAAAGGGGAAAGGAAAAACGCTGAAACGCTAATAAAGCTTCCTCCCGTCAGTGGGGAGTCAGAATTGACCTGAGACAAACCCCTCAGAGTTGTGCACTAAAATGTCGAAGTCAACCTGGGCAGGGCTTCTCTTGCACATGCTGTGACAGATATCTACAGCTCTGGCTAGCCCCGTTGACTTCGAATCAGACAAAGAAGACTGGATTGTGTGATGCACATGGGCCAACGTGATGAAAGCACTGCAAAACAAAAGAGAAATAATTATGCTAGCGGTTTTCCTTCCCACCAGACTACAGTGCTCACTGCCACGGATTATTGGTAGCTTACTTTGGAGACATTTTTCTGTAATTACCGTGTCAGGAACAAGCTTGGCTCCAACTGGCTACGGTAGAAAAGCCCAGGGTTTGTGTGATCGTTTCCCCCACTGCAGCCTCACCTGTTGGAAGGCGGCGTTGAGCAGCCGGTAGCGCGCAGACCTGCGCATGGGCAGACACAGGCTGTAGACGGCGTGCAGAGCTGCGCAGAGGAATGCCAGTAGGCCCAGCTGCTTCCGCGCATGCAACCACCGGTCCAGCCAGTCGGGGAAGCGCTGGTACTTGGTGCCGCTTTGCAGCTGCCGCCCGGCGGCCAGGAGGCCCGGCAGGTAGACCAGGCCTAGCGCGGACAGAGCCACCGCCGGCAGGGTCTCGTTGACCGTCTCCACCGGCAGCTTGTAGAAGACGTTTTTCCCCTGGGCAAGGAAAGGCAGCAGGACGCCCCGGGCCACGTTGTAGATGTAGAAGAAGAGGAAGAGCCCCAGCGAGCAGAAAAGAGGGGTGCCCCAGGAGGGGAAGAGGCGCAGGGGGACGTCCTCGATCTCCCGGGCGGAGGACAGGCGGCCCATGTCCACCGGGAGGAAGCCCATGCTGCGGGCAAGGAGGGCCACTGTGCCTTTGGCCTGGCAGCTGTCACTGCAGATCAGGACCTGGAGAGTGGGATGGAGAGAAGTGGAGGACGTTACATCATCATCTAATATTGGGGCTATGAACAAAACTAATTTAACAGCTGGTTCATCTCTGATTACATTTAATTGGGGCTGGATAATTAAATGTGTCTTCCAGTTTCCGACACTAGCATTCTAACTATCATATATATAGGCCCCTACCTAGGCTTGATTGACAGATAAATACCACAAAACCCTACCAATTTCTCCTGGTTTTGAGCTAGACCTCACCTGCCTGCTGCCATCATGGGGCCCGTGCTGCAGGGCCCAGGCAGAGACCACATTAAAACCCTTGACCACAGCACTCTCGGGGAAGAGGGAGGCCATCCGCTCGGCGTTGGACAGCCAGCCGCGGTTCAGCTTGCCGCCATTGCTGACATCCACCAGGGTCTTGCCCGCCAGCACCGTCCGCAAGCCGGACAGGGTGGAGTAGTGCTCGGGGAAGACTGCCACGAAGACCACCTGGGCCTGAGTGGCTGCCTCCTCCTGCGAAGTCACCTCCACGGTGCTGGGGAACATCCCAGCGCTGCGTCCTGGGGTTCGGCTGCCCACCACCACCCGCACCCCCGATGCAGTCAGCCGAGACACCAGCGAGCGGGAGAAGTCCCCCGTACCAAGGATGGCCACCATGGGAAGGCCCAAGTCGGACACGGGGGTGTCGGGTTCCCCAGAGCTTCCAAGCAGGGGTTTCTCCATCTCCACTGATGGCTTCCTGGCCTTGTGGAGGGTAATCATATTCCAAAAAATTATTTGTAAACCCTAAACTCCTTAACTATTTATTTAAACCATATACCATAAATAACAAAAGTATCAGAGTTTTACTACACAATTTAAGGGAACCATTGACAGAACTAATGACCTGAAAGACAGAACAGGCCTAAACTTATTATGATTGCATTGCCTCAGTTTGCTGAATTCAGTCCCCGATCCCAGTGTTGGTACATATCGCTAACTTTATAATGGTGTGTCATAGGTCATAATATTACGACAAAATTCTGATTAAATTTAAAATTACACCACTTATAGAATGTTAAAATTATATCACGAATCCCCTTGAATCCCCTTGAATGTATGCCATTTTTCATTTGACGATAATTATTAACTTCAAATTGTGTCAAAAAAATTGTCTTCAAAAAAAAAAAAAGTATGGTTTTATAATTAAATTACGGGATAGGGATATCCTGATAACCTTTCAGCGCAAAAAAATAAAATATCGCGGTCACTAAGCACGACAAAGGCGGAAATACAGCCGGAAGTTGAAACCGTTTCCTGTTTGAAATCCTGTATAAATATTTAGTAAAAGTCCTCAATTGAGTCGAACAATTGAGCATTTATTCTGCATGCAATTGTTCAGTAAGGGATTACATAGGTGTATTTGATTGTAATTCACACACGCTATGCATTGACGATAACACTGACGATTAGCATAATAAATTATAATTCATAACACTTTAGGCATAATTACTGGTCAAATCACTATGGTCCTCACCTTCAGTATATCAGTATATATAATTTTATACCCAAAGGAGCAGTATTTTGGGACAGTAAATGATACATATATTAGTGAATATTTAATTATACAAAAAAAAAAAACCTAGGACAAATTTCGACGATACATATGTAATTTAAAATACTCCAGATTATAACAGTTACGAGCTAAATTAACTTCCCCTTCACTGGGAAAACAACTTAATCGTCAGCAATAAATATATCTATATAACCTATATCAGGTTAGCAAAACATTGTCCACTATAATTCTGAATTGTAGAGATCATAGGAAATCGACTGGCTTTTTTTAAATATCACGCTTTAATTTTGAAAATCATATTTCCGGTCACATAAGGAAGTAAACCTTTTGTCTCATGTCACACAGCCTGCTAACTTTGATAGCCCTTTTAAAAGTTCTCATAGTACTTATCAATGCGAATTACACAGATATTTTAGCAGTCAAGACGGATACTTTAAATAACACATGAATGTAATTTGAATGTAATCACTTTCATGAATCACTTGAACAACTTGTCACACTCACTTGGTAGTCTGCAGCGTTTATTCTTGAAGTGCTTCTCTGTCTTTACTACTACTGTTACGTTAGGAATCCCCGCCCTCTGTGCCCGTTCTGTGCGCGGAAGATAAATACAGCCGTACAAAAAAATGTTTCTAACGTCTCATAAAGAACAGATATTCTGCCTGTTGTTATGATTTTATAATGTTAGACTGTATGCTGTGTAGTTTTGTATTTAATTAAAACTATAAACTCAAAAGAGATACGAGCTTATAAAAAAGAAATAGGTAAAAATCTGATAATAACCCCCATGCCACTTAGTAGGTGTTCGTGGGGGCGTGGCTAAATACGACGTTTTTTTTAGTTGACGCATATTGTATGCATAGATTACCCAGAATAACTGTGGTCAATATCTGCTGGTCCACGATAAAAAGAATAGTGATGTTAGATAACGAATCTCATAGCTTGACAGGACGAGCGCAAGTCTTTTCCAAACGAAACAACAAGTGTATATGTATTACTTTGACTATTCTCGCAGTGTTCGTACTCGGAACAGGAATCATAGGTGCGCTTGCTGCGGGTCCACTGCACGCGCGGTGTTCTGTCAAATGGTGCGTTCTGTTATTTCTTGAGTGTTGGTGATTGACAAATCTTTTGAACTAATGATAGAAGATTAAATAAAACATTCAGTTATCTTGGAATTACTTGACTGCTTCGCCTACAATGGGGACAATATTATTCCGAAGTACGTAAAATCGTTCATGTGTACATTTTTTGGCATATCCGAAAAGCAAATTTAAAGCCATGCATAGACACAATGGGAAAGGATTAAGGAATTGTCCCAATCCAAAAAGCGAAATAACGTTCAAAGCGTAAAATGGTTTTACCCCTCTCCTTCTCCAACAGGAATATCAGTCTTCCCTGCCATAAAGTCTCATCCCTGTTAGTGGACCAGATAAAGAACTGGACTACAGAAGGCTGTACTGCCAAGAGCCAGAGGTGTCTGTATGCAGTAAGAACCAACCCAAAGTTTGAACATTATCTTCCTGACCCCTTCCACTTTGTAGGTGCCATACATCTACTGGAGCAATCAGTTTTGCCTATAATCAAACACAGACTTAAATGAAAACCAAACAATCCTTACGAATGCTCTGTATTCACTCCCTGTATGTGGAGTCCTGGCCAACTAGCCACTATAGGCCTAATCACAAATCTCAATGGCAGCATTGTGACCGTGGATGGCTGGTTTGAAGTGGGAAAATGCTGTGGCACACTTACCAATGTGTGTAAATGGATAAAAAAATGACACAGACCTCTGTTGACTTATTTATCACTGGATAATAATGATTAAAGGGCTACAGTCAGGCACCTTTCTCAAGTAATTTACGTGTTTACTTTCTCTAAAAGGAGGGATTACTGAACACAAGACCAACCTCACAGAGTGATATTGGTAGATATTAGAAGACATCAGGTGGTCAGGAGTGTGACCATGGGCTTAAGGTGCTGGACTCCACATCAGAGAGCCAGGATATTGCTTCCTGTTATGAAGACCAATCCCAAAATACGACTTTGTTTAGAGATCCTTGAATGCCTGAGTCCCCTGGATTGGATGGCCGCTGTTGGTTTTTTTGTGGGTGATACTGAAACTGCTCCCATGTTTGAATGAAGCTCGTAGTATACCGGTTATTCTTTTTTTACACATTTAGGATCACCAATTTTTTTTAATTCAAAATGAGAATTTTTTCAACAAATTGCAATTGGAAATTGTGCTAATGCATCTTGGCTCAACATTGCAAATGTTGCCACCACACACCCGGAAGGTGAGGAAGTACGGCTAGTCTCCTCCAATCCAAACCAGAGAGGTGAGCCTAGAGAAGCCCTGCTGATTTTACCCACCAAAGTCTGGGCTACACACTGCAATTTTGCATCCCCTGCTGTGCTTTCACAATCGGCAAATTACATGAGCTTATTCGAACCTGCTTTTGCCGATTAGGCCACTCGGGAAGCCTTTCACTATAAATTTTTGCAGTCATTTATAACGCCTGTTTTTTTCTGTACCTTTATCAGTGTTAGATTTTAGTTTTTCTTCTTCAGTTGGTCTCAGTCGATAAGAATGACATCATAGCCACGCACACCACACCAGTGATGGGGTTTGTGGATGACATCACCTTCGCCTCTAGCCCTACAGAGGCGGAAACCTGTGTGGTCCTGGTGAGTCGCCGCTAAACTAGCCGGTTAGAGTCAATGTGACCGTGAGGTATGTAACGTCCCCAAACGGTTCATCCTCTGGCCTTTTACCTCACAGCCGGGCCGGGATACGCTACTTATGATCTTTTCTCTGACCCCCGCTTCCTTTTCTCCCAGGGTCGGTCTGTTTCGCGCAGCTGGTACGCTCTTCTGGATTCAGGCACCAACTATCTCAACATGTGGAACCTGATGGACGGTAAATCCACATTGCTTGTGTGAATGTTTTCGTGTGTTTGTTTGGGACCTGGTCCTGAGGCAGAGATTGGCATCAAGTGCCAAAGCTCAGTCTCTGTATTTTGTGAGGAGAAAGTTCCCTAAAAAATTAGCCTACCTGCAATTTTGTTTAATTCACAAAACTATTTCTCCAATTAACAGCCACGGTATCACAGCTAGAATGCATTTTTTCGAGCAGAGTAACGGTATTCCAATGAAAATTGCAGCCCTAGTGATTGTCAGCCGAATCTATTAAGCCTGCTTATTGATCCAATGAAATGATGAGCTTCTGGACATCACTGGCAAAGTTGCCAAGATGGGCCAGGGCCGTACTTTAAAGGTGTGAAGGTTGTCTGACGTACCTCTCTGTCCACAGGTAGTGGCCTGAGCATCAGCGCTCATTTCGACGAACTCACCAGTGACAGAAACTGCACACAGTACTCTACGGCCAGGCTGCGTTTGAACATGTGAGGGACCAAATCCTCTCATCACCCAGGAAGATGTGGATGTGTTTACCGGTAGCAGCTGTAGATGTGTTTACTGGAAGAAACTGTGGATGTGTTTGCCGGGAGAAGCTGTGGATGTGTTTACCGGTAGAAGCTGTGGATGTGGTTACCGGTAGAAGCTGTGGATGTGTTTACCGGTAGAAGGTGTGGATGTTGTTACCGGTAGAAGCTGTGGATGTGTTTACCGGTAGTAGCTGTGGATGTGTTTACTGGTAGAAGCTGTGGATGTGTTTACCGGTAGAAGCTGTGGATGTGTTTACCGGTAGAAGCTGTGGATGTGTTTACCGGTAGTAGCTGTGGATGTTGTTACCGGTAGAAGCTGTGGATGTGAATGCACCGAAGATGCGTATTATTTTAGATATTATTTGTGGCAAGTCAAGTGCGCATGGCTCGAAAATGAAAACGAGGAGGCGAGTTTTAAGAGGTCAGGGAAGGTCAGGGAACAGGAATGGAATCTTCATGGTTCCCCCTCATCGGTCCCCACATAAATAATAAGCTGTAATAATTACCGTGGAAAAAGAAAGCGCCCCCTTGGTGGGAACAAAACACATCGATGTAAATGAAGAGCGCTTTGGTGCTGAGTACCTCTCGTCTCTCGTCCTCTCGCTCCCCGCAGCTCTCTCTCACACACCAGCACCTCCTGAGGGAACAGGCAGCTGTGCAATTTGGATTACAGCTTGTTCCCCGCAGGTGCCCATGGGTAGGGTGGACAAATAGAAGAAAAGAAAAAAGAATATGTAAGAAAAACGTGAAGTCTGAGCTCGGAACGTTCAAGAATCCTATTCATGTCAATGCGTTTTTTTGTAGTTAGTACCCTAGTACTCTTCAACCTCGGATATCAAGGTTATACCCACGTGCCGGTGGGCGTGTCCTTACTGCCCGGCAAACAGACATTGTTTTGATGTTAGTTGTTTTGTTGAGTTATTAGCGAGGTATACTCACATGGAGATGCACTGGCATTCAGGACAACCTAGAGTTAGACTTTGTTTATTCTTACTGTCTGCTTTGACTGTGTTTGGTCAGAATGTAACAAGTCACCCGATTCATTTATACCGAGTGGGTCCTGAAGCTACCTGCACATATCATCGTTTTTTTTTCCAGTTTTGTTTTTATAAGCCACTGATCAACCACAACAGGCACTCACGCTGTCACTCAGGTTTAAAAAAGTACTTAATGTCGTTGCCCTGGAGGCCAAATGGAAAACAAAGTGAAGTAAAAAGGGAGGTTTGACTGCAGGTCAAAGGCTGTCAGCAGCACTTCATCAGCCTGCCTTTGCTGCTGGTGGAAGGTTAATCCTGGAGGCTGGCAGCTGCTTCTGTCTCGCTTTCCTTTTCGGTTGTTTTACTGACAGGCGTTTTGGACCCAGCACAGAAATTTTTTTTTTTTTGTCTAAACACGCGATGTGATAAGCGCCCAGATCTGTTAGGTGTGCTCACATGGGTGCTTTTTTCAGCAAGTGGGCCTTAGTCTGTCAGATGGGACGTGCGGTTTTAACCCCACCAAGCTCCGAACCTACAAAGATGTGTGTTACAGCAGGCTGTTCGGTAAGGTTATGACATCATATTGGCTGGTCAGCGTTGCATAACAAATACAGATGCTAATGTATGTAAAGCTCAAATCCCTCTCTGCATGCTTTACTGGCATTCAGTTAAAGAATTTTGGTTCTCCGTTGTGTAACTGAGGCTAGGCACTCTGTAGCTTGTTGTAATGAAATGATTTGCTAATTATTTGCTTATGACATACAATTTTCATGTTAACAATTACACAACTAAATGCTTAGAGAAGCAATTAAGGTTAAGCACATTGATGAAGGGTGTAGCATCAATACCTCTAAACCTTGCAACCTGTCAAGTCCTAGACCTTAAACATTACATCATCTGCTGCTCTCTTGTAGGAGCTCATGAGTGGTGAGATGGTGAATGTGTTATAAAGGTGTACAATGTAAAATACCCATAATCCATCCCCAGACGAGGCTGTCTCATTACCCTGTGTTTGCGTGTGCAGATGTAAGCTGGATGTTTCTATTTGTGCACCATATTCCCCACGGCGTCAGTCTTTAGGGTCTGGGCCGCAGGGAAAAGAGGGGGCCTGGGGTCTGGTCTTGCTCTCATCATTTCTGGCAGTCCGACTCCGTCTGATGCCGATTGCCAGGCCGGCGCACGCAGACGGAGACCAGTGTAGACATGCCCGCATCACTGTAACCTCCCTGCCCCACACTCGGACGAGGATAGAGAGAGACGAGGGGCTTTCATCAGGCCTCTGCTCAACACAGAAACAGACCGGAGGCTGTTTACAATCCCTGGGTCTCTTTTGTGGAGTCTGGTATCAGAAAGGCCATACAATGTTTACTGTGTTTACACACTGCAGAAGGGAAAGGCCTAATAAATATGGCATAGGTAAAGGAAATGTGCTACTTCTCTATACCAACAGTACATCGGTAATCAATGGAAAATGGATGAATGTTTAATGTATTTCTGAATAAATTAGTCAAGTGGAAAAGACATCTTTCATGAATAAAATGCATACTTCTAAAATAGCTCATGCAGATAATTGTTTGATATATAATTTATGGTTTGCGTCAGCCCGTTCATCTTTTTGTTACAGTGTCTGATTAGGCTCTTATTAACTAATTGCTCATTGCACTGAAATGTGTTATGCTTTCTCACACTGTCTGAAAAATGGCTAAGATAATTAACGCTAATAATAATGATATCCAGTATCTTCTTTTATTTTTTTTGCTACCCAATTTTCTCAGTGCTATAATTCACTAAAAGAGTGAATGGGTTAAAAATGTCAGGATATTAACACTTTACTAATGTGGGTTGTAACCAGCTTGACGGTTTGCTTTGGGTGCATTTGCATATGGGCACACATAGTCTGCTTTCTTTAAATTCTCTGTGTGTTATACCCGATACAGCTGCATTATAAAAATATTTTTCACTGGTTTAATCCCTTTCTCTGTTGCGTCAGAAAAAGATAGCCAATCATCTACCGTCTGTAACTAGCAGGACGTGGATCTCCATGGATTTGGTTATGCCGAATTGTATCATTTTTTTAATGAAAGATGAGCTTTATCAGTGTACTTCACCACTTTCACAATGGCAGTCTGCCCATATCAGTTATCCAATGTGCTGTCTAATTGGATGAGGCCAATAAACAATACACTATGTGCTATGTACTATGTACTAGAAAGAAAGCCACACACTCTGTTTCTCAATTTAAATATATGTAATTACATACTGACATATTGGCACGACCTGCCTTCATACGGGTATGCCAGGCAGATTGTGCCTACAATTCCCTTCTATGCTCCATCGCCTTACCCATAATTCCCTTACCAATGTTTCCAGGGCTCCTCATATATTCGCTGTGCTTCCCAGGCAACTAGCAGTGGCATCCTGTCACCTATGGACACATCTCTTTGTTAGTGTCAGGCGTATGTCCTCCAGTAGGGCCGTGTAAGGGTGAAAAACCCTCAACGAGTCCTTCACTTTGGGTCTCTGTGCACGCAGCATCTCTTGCTGAGAGAGCTTCACCCAAGAGGGGGTCAATGGTGGGATGTGAGTTAGACTATTGAAATTTCTTGCAGTGCCTGACACAGGGCCCTGCTGAATTGAGATGTGATAATTAGACAGGCTACTCCTAAAATCACCTTAGGACGTGACAGGGTTCTGAGGCCACCTCTAACTGGCTGTGCAATGCATATGGAAGTCGTGTTTGGTCTGGTTCCAGGTTTGCCAGAAGTGTACACTTTTTTAACCCCTGTGGACTGGAGGTGAACTTTATATCTTTTCTGAAATTAGCTCATCTATTCTTAAAGATGAATTGTGGATACCTGTTTGTTGTTGATCTTCTTCTTCTAGTTATTATTATTACTTGTTTTGTAAATATGTGTTATATTTATCACATTAGTGTTTTCAGTAAAAATATAGTGTGGTACACTGCTCTGTTCAAGAAATTGGAGCCTCCTCTTCCTCTGACTACAGTTGCCTATCGCCCTCCCAACCACTGGGGGGCACTGTATAATTTGACTCATCTTAGAGACAAAGCTAAATTTGGCACGGAGGACCTCGCCTTGTTGTTGGGGCTCCCAGAGGACGGGGCTTCAAATTCAAACTGATCCAGTTAGCACCTTCATCTCTGGGCTGTGTTCCCGAGTACTAGGACTGGTTCGGCTTCAACTGCTCACTATAGTTAGGAGACAGAAATCGCATCGTCAGTCGAGTTGTCCTTGAGTGTGCAACAGGCCCAATAAAATGGGTTTTGCCAGACAGGGCGTGTGATTGGCCCACTCAAATGGGTTGGACCAGACTGACTGCGCGAGAGCCCCACTGGGACTGTGCTGTCTGAGGGCAGACAATTAACAGCAGGAGGTCTTTGCCAGAACGTCTCCAAAGCAAAATAGCATCAAGGGCTTTGGCCTCTACACGGAGAGCGATGCAGTTCAATGTCACACGCTCAGTTTGAATGTCTCTGCAGCATTATGCCGAAAGCAGGCAGAGGTTCAGCCGGCAGGGGACTGTTTCGTGCTCCTTTCAGTTGCCCTTGTAAAGTAATTTACAATGCACTGCTATCAGATTGTTAGGGTGGCTGCTGATCAGCAGGATGGTCAACAGAACACAAAGTTG
The DNA here is from genome assembly GCA_025775065.1 of Hiodon alosoides. Taxonomy (NCBI): domain Eukaryota; kingdom Metazoa; phylum Chordata; class Actinopteri; order Hiodontiformes; family Hiodontidae; genus Hiodon; species Hiodon alosoides. The sequence goes on from JAOYSI010009920.1 coordinate 37,367, forward strand.
AAACATACAAGAGTGCTTTAAAAAGGGTGTATACAGGTTGAGCATCCCATATCCGAAATTCACGGGACCAGAAGTGTTTTGGATTTCTGATATTTTCGGATTTGGGAATATTTGCATATGCATAATGAGATATCTTGGGGATGGGACCCAAGTCTAAACACAAAATCCATTTATGTTTCATATACACCTTGTACACATAGCCAGAAGGTAATTTATACAATATTTTAAATTTTGAATTAAAAATCCGTAGTTACGAACGGACTACCATAAAGCCTGTTAAATGAAAAAAGACAAACCGTTCGTAGTAATAACACGGGAACTAGTTTGCTACGCTCATGAAAACATTTCGGAGCGTACCCACGTCAGTCTGTTTCGGATCACGTGCAGTTAGCGTTACTGTTGGCAGGGAGGCAGCTGATGCCACGGGAGGGGGCGTGAGTCCAGAGCAACCTGCTCCTGGAAAGAGCACTACACACCAGGGAAAATAGGCCCCTTACCCTTTCACACCACTGAGCATCTGTGCAGGTCGGCCAAACTTCCGTCTGGAGGTGCTTCTGTCTATCACACTTTTATTTCCATTGCAGACAAACAGGAAGCAGGAACTTATGATGGGTAATTCTCACAGATGAGCAACAGCTGTAACGCTCACATTCCTCATACGGGTTGCTTCGGACTCCAGCCCCACTTTTTTATCATCCCAAAACACTCCCTACCATGGGGGAATTGCGTTAAGATGACATTATAGCCAACACTGCCCAAATCCTTCTGAGGGCATGACATCAGTCCCTGTGAGGTCCCTGGACTCCCAGCGCTGAGCGCCATGCTTTGGCTTGACCAATGAGCTCCAAGAGCACGCACCACATGCTCATCTGACTACCATTAGCTACCGCTCAACCTATCTAGCTCATGGCCCCGGACCTTCCCTCAGGCAGCGACTGTGGCTGTGTCTCAGTCAGCTTCCGCCTGACACCCAGACTGCTCCCATTGCCCTGAATCCTAGGTCTGTCCTGTTTTCCTGACTAACGAAGCTCGACCGTAGAGAGGCGATATCTAAATATGTCCACTGCAAAGTGTTCTCCTGTCAAAACAGCCACTTCTCACAGAAACTTACACTGAGTTTCAAGAGGTCTGTTTCGGTACAGAGATGAAAACGAGATTAAACACATCTGAGCACAGAGACTACAGCCTAGAGGGACAATCTCCAACTACTAAGCCACACAGAGCAGCATTTAGACGAATGCACGATTCGTGACAACCTTCACTCAGCGCGGCACTATGAAGGTCATGAGAAAGAGTCAGCATGATAAGCAAAATAACTGATGCTCTTGGATGTTTGTATGTGCTTGGGCAAGCTTTGGTGTGTCTGGAGAAAGTCATGGTTTGATCCTATTTCTCTACCCACATTTGAGTGTTACACAAAACACAGTGTCCTGATTCATTCCAACGGCAACTGAGAATGCAGAAGAGTTGATGCTGGGATATTTGTAAATTCTGAATGGCAAATGCATCAGTCGGAGTTAAACAGTCTTGCTATCAGCACAGCTGAAATCCTGACATCATAACAGAACTAGATTCTGTGTGTGTGTGCGGGTCCAAGACAGTTGGTGACAGTTGTAAAACTTGGTAATGTTGACTTAAAATTCAGTAAGTGATAATGTGATAAAGGTGAGGTAATGGCAAATAGTGTGCCCATAGGCCGTGAGCTCAAATCGCAGAAGGGCAACTTAACCTGATCACATTAACAAATTGCAAGCAGCGCAAGTGGCCTTGGAGCATGTTCCTTTGGATGATCAGCTAAAGTAATGACAGAATTAAAGACATATTTTGCCAGTGCGTTTGCCGCGTACATTTGAAACCCTGCCTACCAGCCTCGACGTCCAGGTCGCACGTTTTCAGATTGGGGGAGAAATGTGAAATGTCTAAACATCCCAAATGACTTTTAATAAAACATGAGCTTGGCCCATCGCCAAATCAGACATGAGCTCCAGCCTGGAACCCAGCAACGATTGATTTCCACACACATGTCTGTATCCTATATTCATAGAGGGATTCACTTAGAAAGCTTGTTCACATCAATTATTAAATCTAGGGTTTAGTATTACATTCTGAATAAAATTCCAGCATCATTTGATTTTGCAGTAGACCTTCACTTTTCTCATAAACATTGCAGCTGACTCCAGTGTTCCTTCCTGAAAGGAACTTTGACACCATGGCTGTAACTTACTCAACTTTCAGTTGAAACAGTTGAAACATAACCGCAGAACATAACTGCTAATACATGCATAAACACAGTAATGAAGGCTGCGATGAATGTCCAGCTGGTGAAAGCTCAGCTTCAGCTGGAAATGGAGCGATAAGTGCAACTGAAACTGAAAGCAGGAAGCGACCTTCACACCGCTCCCTAATGTCGGGCGAATGAAAGCTCTCATGGTCTGCGTGTCCTGGCCGCCTCACGGTGCAGCGGTCCGATGCTATTTGAATTAAGAGGCTAAAACCCTGGGGAGAAAGCATTCGTCGCGATTCACTGTGGTGTCACTCATTTGCTCTTCCCCTTCCTCCCTGCATGAGCCAGCCTCTCATTTCACCAGCAGCCTGTCGCTGCATGGCTGGACTTCATTAGGCCTTATTCTGTAGCATATTGTTCCAGTGATAAGAGCGGGAGCACCTGATGTCTGGCGGCCCCGCTCCTGGGAGTGGATATGCATCCATAAATCTGTCGGGGGTTTCCATTTTCCCCTTACAGCCCCAGCCCTCTCGATTTGCTTTCTGTGGCTCTTGGACTTTAGGCCCCCATTCAGCACCAGGCTCTCAGGTTTCGGCTATTCTATGATAGTTTAAAATCGATCCCCTGCTGCTGCAGTTTAAAACGACATTCAGATGTTCGGTGACAGATAACCTATTGGTTTCTCATCCAGTGTAATGGAGAGCGGGGCACCATTCAGCCATAGGGAAGAAGTATTTTTGAGTTTGATTGCAGTATTTCGAATTATTTGAATTTTCTAAATTTTTATTATATTTTTCTTTTCTTTTTGTGAGTTAGAAAAAAAAAATGGAAACAAATGTTATCCTCGCAGTCAATTAACCCACATTAAGGGGTATTACGGGTCAGCTGGTTGAGTACTTTGGTTAAGTATTAGGCCAGAGTTTTGATAATTTCTCCCGCCGAATTAACGTTACTCAAAGCTAGACAAAATGTTGTACAGTAGACCCTTTACTGTGCTATGGTGGGTTAGCCAACAGAATGCATAACAAGAAAGAGAGAAACAATAGATACATTCTTGAAATATAAACAATGCTCTATTACCTTAAATTTAAATTTTAATGTTTAGAACATTACTACGTGGATACATGCTTCCATTTCAGACAATGCACTCTCCTTAACAACAATTCAGCACAGGGGAGAGTGGTACCAGCTTTGGAATCTGTTTTGAACTGAAGAATGGGCATAGGTACTGGAATTAGAAAAAATTGCAAATGACACCAAGCCTAGTGGTGAATCTTCACAGGAGTGGCTGTCCTGCCAATTTCTTCAAGAGCAAGTTGCATAGAACCCAAGAACAGCATCCAGGGATCTGCAAGCCTCTCCCGCCTCGGCTAAGGGCAGTGTCCATGACCCCACCATCAGGAAGACACCGGGGCGCAAAAATGGGGATTCATGGAAAAGTACCCAGGTGGAAACCACTGCTCACGAAGAAGAACATGTGTTGAGTTGACATATATTTCGCAGTTTGCAGTAATCTACAGTTACATTGGCATAATGAATCCCAGCTGACACACAATATTAACTGGATATTTCTGCAATGTTACAGAAATGCTGTATGATAATGTTATAGGTTAGCTGGGTGTCCTCTTAATTCTCTTCTTTTGTCTCATGGCGGAGTGAAATGTCAGTTACTGGGATCTGAGTGACCTTGATTTGCAACATTTTAGTAGTTCACAGTGTTAGAGACAACAAACGATTTTCTGATGAGACAGTCTTAATACATCTTTAATTACAGTTTTAAGAGGAGAGCAGCCGTACACAAATTGATGTCAACCTGATCTTTCAAAGATACAATTCCAACTCCAGCATCTTATAGTCTTTTTTAGTCAGCAATTATATTCTCTGAATAAGGGGGCCGCGTCCGTTCCCGGATCAGTCAAAGCAAACAGACCTTTGCAGACTGCGGCCAGCCCACTGCT
>JAOYSI010009921.1:0-10643 GCA_025775065.1 Hiodon alosoides
AATAGCACCTTTGGAAATATATTTACTGAGAAAAATGGTGACGTGTTCAATACTTATTTCACCCGCTGTGTGTGTGTATATTTTCACTTACAGTTATGCATTGGACTATTACAGAATATTATTTACAAAAACCATTTCAAACAGTTGTTATATATTGGTAACGGGAGTGAAATGTTACACCTCAAGTGTCAAATATGCCTGGGTTCCCTCAAAAAAAAGATATCCTAAGATGCCATGATACATTTTTCTGACAGCTTAGCTTGTCCTTCATTAGACCGAATGCAGAAAAGATTGGTGGGGGAAAGGTATCAAATGGCACATTTTTGTAGAATCTCTGCGTTTGTACTACTTAATTTTTGACATAGTGTATGTATTTTCTTTATCATTGTGAGTTGGCTCTGATGCACATTGTCGAGTCTGCTTATTTGTAACCAAAGGCGGAAGACTGGCAGGTCTTGCACAAGTTGGTGATGACCGTGCAGAAAATTTATTTTCACTTCCCATTTCCAACGAATTCTGCATGCATCAGGTTTTTTGTTTCTACTTCTCCATTTCCTTCTTAGCTATGTGCAGATGGACAGCTTTACAACTCTTATTTTAGGTTTATTTTCCATTTACAACCTGACTTTTTAAAGAAATCCATAAATATGGAACTTTGAATGAGTGAACCAGACCACACTCAACTTTTTATAACTGTTTACTTAGGCACACAACCATCAATACTCTAGGCACTACATTACAAAAGACTTGACAATCCACTAGTGTGGCAACTTCCAAAGCATCCATACGTTGCCCTGTATACTGCCATAAAATCAGTAATATGTGTTTTTATTAAAGTTACCGTACTTACAATAACACAATTTAAGTTATGAATGACTTATGTCAGATTATTATAGCGCATTGTCAAACCGAGGCCATGAAACCTTATTAAAGAACTTGCACCGTAGGTTACTAAAAACTGGGCACCATTGCAGTAGCACTCTCCAATGAATGCCATGACGGTTTAAACTCGGGCCTGGACAGTGCCTCATCTTACACTGGGCACAGGAAATTTCGCAAGCTAAATAAGAATCAAAAAACGTAATTGTGTAGAGAAGAAAAATAAGACACCATTTTGAAAACACCACTTATGAAGCTGTCCCACCACACACTGTCATACAGTCACATTGTAATTAGTGAACATAGCCTTCTACAATCAGTGTAATTACTCAAAAGGGAAAAAAAACACTAATGACAAACTAATTGCAGACAGGATCTAGACCTCTGTAAGTGGCTTCTTCTCTTCACACAATCAAGACAGACATTTTTGTACATTCGTCAGTAGTGGTGTCTTCTACCTTGGTGATTTCCTCCACGTATTGGGATTTAATGGCCTAAGAGGCATGTGAAAAAAGAAAGTGTATTAATTGTTTCCTGGGGGCTGAAAGATATACATTTGTAAAATGGTCATTAATGATCACAGTATTGAACTCACACACATACAAAGTGAAAATAAATATTTTACTACTAGATCAGTATGCAGTATAGCTAAGCCAGATAACAAGGACATTTATTTACCTGGACAAAATTATAATTTTCCAGTACATTATTTATCTTTATGGACGGGCTTGGGACAGAAGGAAACAGCTTCTCGAATACCCTTAAACAAAATCACCAAAGGTTAACACGAATGCAAAAACGGCATTTAAATTTAACCCAGCCTGTTAGTGTTATCATTTGTTAAATATGGAGGGCGATATAGAGGCATGTCACCAAGAATTTCTGCTCCATACCCAAGGGATCCTGGATTCCTTCCTAACCATGGGTCTTAATGCGTTACTATGAGCTTTTGACACGTGTCAATATGTGCATTTTTAAAAGAGGGCTGCTCAATAAGGGGCTGGTCCATGTTTAACATTTTCATCAGAATTGGAATGAATACAGCCTGACATGACAGAGCAGGCATAGGTTGCCTCCTACAACGCATTAAATGTATTTTTCAATTTAAAAGATTTTTCAATTATGTAGCCAACCAATGAGTTCCAATATAGGCACAGTCAGCCTGAAACAATTGAAATACAAAATACAGGCAGTGTCATAATCAAAGCCATCTATGGCTGTGCAAAATGTCTTGGGCATTTTTGAGGGAGCGGTTTCAAGCAAACAGATGTAGATCACCACTCTGTACTAAATAAATGCTGTGGTATAGCATTTCCATCTAAGGATATCAGTTTCATCTTTTTTTAAGGTGCGTCATTGTGTGGACAAATATTTACAGCACAACTCCTGGACGACAGGAATTTGGGGGACAACATACCGATTATTACAAATCAGCAGCAGAGCCAGCAGAAGTGTAGGAACCGCCAGACCAATAGCAGCAATCACTGCAAAATTTAATCCATATTGATGCTTTGATGGATTCACTGCTAAAAGGGAAAAAATAAAAATAAAAATTCAGACTAAGGAAGAGGTTAGCTTCTGCTTGCGAGCCTAAATCAGAGCTGAAACCCGTAATCCCTTGTGTAATATTATGATCTGAACATCGTTCCGAACCACGTTCCTAAAAAAAGCCAAAGGAAGTAATATCATTATAAAATAATACAACAACATTATGTAATCTTAGAAAAGAAGACTTACACAAGATTTCACTCCAGTCACTCCAAATGTTGTTCATTCTGCAAAGTTTGGTTTTAGAAACCCTCATTTGCACAGAGTATTTCTTTGTCAAGTCTACATTTCGTAGAATAAACATCCTTTCCTTCAAAACGTCCATCAGCTATAAAACAAACAGTTTTTAGATAAATTACATCACAATACACATCTGAAGCCACATTTAAATTTCTACATTGAAGAAAATGAAATTTTCTACGGGTCAAATAAAAAATAATTTGCCAAAAATATGTGATGATGTAAACACCCGAAGCCTGAGATGGAATCCGAAATCATTTTATCGTTTTCTCCCCAATTTGCATCCACCACACAACACCACGGGAGGGTGTGGAAGTGCGACTTGTCACCCGTCTATTTTACACTCCGCAGGCTAGGCAGCCCACAGGAGAGGTTCAGTGCTAATTGGAGGAGAAGCACGCCCCCCTTGACGGCTCTGTTAGCACCCAGACGCCTGGGTAACCGACAGTAGACGCTGGTTAGCAATGAGCGAAAAGAAGCTGTCAGTTTCATCCACTCCAGGCCCAAATGGCACTCTGCAAATTGTGCATTGCTGCTTCTATGTTCGCGCCATCACAATTGGAAAATGATATGTGGCTTAGAACTATGAAATCTAACTCACAGGCCTCAGTCTGTACTCAGACTAGCCCCTTTTACCGACTGAGCCACTCAGTGTAATTACCAAGACTTCAAAGGTTACTGCACAAGGGTTTGAAGAAAAACACTGCTGAATTCACAACTTTGTGTGCCTTTTTTCTTTGGATGATTACGCAACGTAAGTTGTTTAGAAACTTCTTGCATTTCCAAAGATGATTTCCTAGTTTGCTGTAATAGTTATAATTACAGCAAACGTTTGTAATAGATCCAGATACGGGTTTCGCAACACAAGTCCTTGTGCCCCTGTCATTACCTCATCATCGTTGATCCTTAGTTGATAGTGGAAACAGTGGCTGTTAATGTTTGCTGGAGGGTCCCATTGAATTTGTAAATTTCCAGAGATGACAGATACTGATATATTCTGGGGAGGATTGAGTTTTTCTGGAAAAAATACTGGGGGTTATAAAAAAAAACAACAAAAAAAACATTTTCATGTATTGTCAAATTATTTTTATTTGTTAATGTGCTCTTACCAATATCTTTTATTTCGTATGTTTTAACGTGAATATACCATACATTTGGGAAAGACACATTGACGTGCACAGTCAAATGTTTTTCCTTATCATCAATTTCAACCTGACATTCAATTGCTTTGCCTTTCTTGTTTATGAAACAATTGAATTTTCTGGTTCTTTTGTCTAGTCTGTGGAGAGAATTATCATATATTCACGGTCACGTAGAGGATATATTCATATAGTAAATCTATTTTTAAAATTAAATAAAATGCAGAGAAAAAAATGTTTTGGGTGTTTACGAGAGAGAGAGAGTGCTCAGGGATGCATATTCAGGGATGTTCTCGATGTCCCAGGTACAGCTTAACCGACTGAAGTTATATACAATGCAGGAAAAGTTTTTCAGAGATAATTCCTGCACACCTAAGGAAAGATAATTCATTATACATCAAATTAGTTTCTCTATTGGTGAAGTGCAGCTTAATCAAATCAATCACATATTCAAATATTAAATTGGTATAATTTAAATTGGTTTTACCTATAGAATTTGAACCACAATGAATAATTTATTCAATTATATTTGGAATAAAATTTAATAAGGGTATAAGTTCTTCGAATAACAGTAAGATTACTTTAATCAATATTAATTAATGTATTAATTAGTATTAGGGATAGTTTAGTGTGACCACACATGGGTTCCAACAGAGGAAAAGGTAAAACACATTTACCTACGTTTGAAATGGGATAAAATGTGAAATCAGCTTGTATTGTTAAAGGATGTTAGTGAAAAGCAGATTTCACGCAAAAGGCTTGTGTTAAACCCAGAGGAGAACAGGTTTTGTCTCTGTGTGGCTTTTTGCAGAATGACTGCAAGCGGCAGAGAGATTTAGAATCGTTTCAGTGCACAGCCTTGAGGGAGCAGTAGGAGAAAACTATTGAAGATTGTCTGTCTTTTGGTTCTATACTTAAGTCTGATTCATGGCATGCTTAATAAAAAATTTTGGTGCCAGTTGTAATGTACCACAGGGTACAGGAACAGGGGAACCCAGTTACATTACTGAGAGGGAAGGTCAGACAGGCATGGGTCAAGTACAGAACAGAACAATCAAGACTGCAATCAAGCAAAGATGTGGTCAGGGACAAACGCAGTGGTCAAGCGATCGGATGGATGGATGGATGGATGGAAACTGAAAAGACTTCACAATGAGTGAGGGTTAGTAGCAGGCAGTTTAATAAACAAAACAATATGATTGTTCATGCTTTAAGCTTATGTGTCAACAGGGACATGAATTTTCAACAGTGAACAAAATTTCTATACACGTTAGACTGAACTTCAGTCGTATGAGTTGACTGGTAGACATGCTCACTGAAACAGTGGGTTCCTCTAAAGACAATTGGAAACCGTGGTCATTTACTTTATCTTTTGCTTAATTTCTCTGTCACGAGGTGCGGGGCACCAGAGCAGGGATGAACCCAAGCGCAGCTCCCACATGGATAATGACATTACCCCCCCCCCCCCCCCCCCCCCCGGGGCCCTGGGCTCCTCCCCGGGGGCGCCCGGCCCTCGGCCCCCCCCCCGGGGGGGGGGGGCGAGAGAGAGGAAATTGACAATGAATGGATTAAAGGAACAAATTGTCACAAGTTCCGTTGACGGGGTTAAGACAACACCCGATCTGATAATGTACATTTTTAAAGAGGTGCGAAAACAAAATACAACTCAAAAGAAATGCCTTTGCTTTGATGGCCTGGGGAATCATGAAACTGCGACCTGAAACAGATCAGTGGGGCTTGATTTGCATAACTCTCAGTAGGACATCTGACCCCATTCAGGCCTCTGCTCCAGGGTCTGACAAAGATCAGAGGATCAGAAGGAAATGCGGTGATTAAGCAGAAACGGTGTTGATCTCTACGCAGCACCTTTCGAAACACCACTCCTGTTTATTTATTTACTAATGCATTGCTTAAGGCGTTGAAGTCCTGACATAATGTAACGTAATTCGTTTTTTTTTTTATCACAACCAATAACCTTATATTTATCTGTTAATAGCTAGAATGGACGATACGTGATACATGCTTGTTAAGAATGATTAGATAAGGACTAAGGACTAGCTGGCAAAAGCAGATGGATTTCCACAGTTTTGGAGCTCTGGCCCTAAATTAAACTACTTTCTGGTTTTGAATCTTCTCACTCTGCCAAGACTTGTTATGGTCACCAAATATAACCATTGCATCCTATCAATCTATTGTTATTGCCACTGTGAAAAAGAAAAAAATCTAATTTTGCCAAGGAAGTTCCTATTTGACAGACGAAAGCTATAAACAAAATGTATAATAACAAACTTCTTTCAATGAATTCACATTTGACTCTTAAACATAAAGTTCCTGAGTTTTAATTTCCGAACAAGCGCTGGAGCGGAGAGTCATTGGGATGAATTCTAATGGCGCAGAGACTGAACCCATCTGAAGAGGAAACGACATTTGCGTTTGCACTTACCTGTCCAGGCAGATGGGCGCGAAGAGCGAGCAGAGGAAGACGCGGGCATCCGGGTGGCACTCCCGAGCCAGCAGTGGCTGCCAGCTCGCAGACTGCTGCACGGCTTCGCCCAGGGACTCGTGGCCCAGGAGGTTGGGCATCCGCATGCTCCCATAGCCAATGTCGTGGCACAGGGCCATGTTGGCGGGGATCGGCACACAGCGGGTGGAGCTGTGCAGTTCCCACTGCCCGCCGCCCAGCCCTGGTCCAGAGCCTCGCACCTGGCTGAGCAGCAGCACGGGGAGGAGCGCAGCCAGGGGCCGGGGGCTGCGAGAGTCGCCTGGTGAGGAGACAAGCATCCTTCAAACGGGCTGCCGGCAGACTGGGTGTGGAAGGACTGGAGGTTCGGATTTCCTCAAGCTGATGGTGCAGGTCCTGGCGTGTTTGTGAGCTCTGTGGGAAGTGCGGGAGGCAGCAGCAACGCTAGGTGTATTTATACCGGACCGGGGTGCTTTCCCCTCTCTGTAGGTTGGGCCTGCATTTGCATGTCGGGCAGTGAACAATAGGTGAGGGGAGGGGGGTGGCAATGGGGTTGGGTGGGGCTTTGGATAGAGGGTATGGTGTTTGGTGTTGGGAGTAGGGGAGAAAAGGACAGTTTCTTGGCCCTGGGATTTGGCCGGGAGAGAGTGTGAAAAGGGCAAGAGTGTGTGTGCGTGCGTTTCGTGTCAGAGTGCGTTTCGTGTCAGCGTGCCTGAGCGCAGTATGTTAACGACCCCGTCGATTGTCCACCTGACAGGCTGACTCTTCCGCCGCTCTGCTGGAGAGCGGTGACCCTTTCTCACCACAAATACGAGTTCCCCTTCCTTTATCCACTCTCGCTCTACGCACAGCCCATTACTGAACAGGAGGGACAGCCTATGGCTTCGGAAGGACAAAATGACACTTAGGGATTGTATGAGGATGAACAATCTGTTTTCAATGCACTACCATTTTCTCTGCCATAAGCAAACTTTATATCTATTGTACCAAGCCATGTTTGTTTATTGTGTTTATTATCAGTAACAAAAAATATGTATCAGATATTGTGTCTCAATATGTAATGATGCCCATAGGTCTTTATTTAATCCTTTTCTAAGCAGTTAAAAAGCACATTTATTTTCCCAGCATTTCGCTCCGCAATGAGAGAGTTATTGCTGCTCATTGCATTACAGTTTCTTCAAGTTCTTCACATAGCTACTCTAATTCCCAGTGCTACATCGCTAATTGTATTTAGCGTGTGGCGATTAAGTAGCACTACTGCAGTAACGCGGGTGGGGCGGGGGGCGGGGAGGAGAGGAGTCTGCTGTGTGGTTCTCGTGGGGGCCGGAAATGGCCTCTGCATGGGGGCTTGAGGTGTTGTTCTTCCACCCACTGCGCCCTGTGACCTCCTTTGTACCCAGACAAGCAGTGCACTTCCTCTCTGCTCTGTCTAGGAATTCCTGGAGCTGTGGCACACCGCACTCTGGGACCAGGCGCTGCTCTGGAAGGAGGGAGATGGTGCGAAAGGGGGGGGGGGGGGGTGGGGGCCCACCAGCCCTCTCTCCCCATTCATATAATTCATCCAATTCAATCATCTGTTCGCTTGTGAAGCTATACCAAAGTAAATGCTGCTGGGCATTTATCCTTCATAAAAAGCTGGGGGTTTTTGTGTATTGGTTCAGAACTAATGTTCCACTGAAATGAAAAACAAATGAAAACAGTATCTCCGTGGTGGCCTGTTATTAGTTATCAGGACACAGGTGGGGGAGTCGGGGTTCATGCGGGAATGTTTGCTAGTGAAAAGGGGCGAATAATAACAACAGTAATACTATCAAATATAAGAGACAGCAGCATCTCCCACCCAAGAAAACAATGCAACTCAGTTCTCACATCCCCTCCTCCCCCCCACCCCCCAACCTCCTGGGGACATTCTCACTCACTGGCTCATTAGCACCGTGAATGGCCAGTGCGACACAGCAGATAACTCTCCAGGGGGACCTCATTACTTCTACGTCCCAAATCATTTATGAGCGCTACTCACACATACACACTGCACTGGATAATAAAATGGAATTAGATGAAAATGATAAAATATGAAATTCAGTCAAAATAATATGTTTCTTAAGCAAAAAAAAAAAAAACAGTAGTAAGTAAGTAATTGATCCACTTTTATCAATTAAAATGCATGCATATATTGAAGATTTGGGCATTTTACAGATATTTACACCTAGATTTGATGCGTGATATATTTTTTGACACAACACTTCAAGTAATTGATATTATAATTAAAACAATCAATATAAAAGCTGTCGCGGCACCACGTACCCACGTTTTAACAACTGTCAGTTGTCAGGAGAAGTGGATGAAACGTTCGTTACTGATTGCTATAGGGTTAGGGCAACCGATAAAACGAGACACTTATTTCACACACACATCGGCAACAAAAAACCTAAAAACAAAAACCTATTGGGGTTTTAAACGACACAAGACAGTAATGCAAATGGGCCTGTCACCTGCTGAAAATATTGATACATATTAACATCAATGGTTTAAGACTAGCAGCAGCATGTTATCTGTTCATGTTAGATATTATATATTTATTTAGAATTAAAATAACATTTAAATAACAATATATGGATTTTTCTGGATTAGAAAACGACCGACGTAATTCTTGTTGACAGAAACTGCTTACTTAATTCCAATAACAGTAAATACACAAATGGTACGGGTAATGAGAGGCAACAAGGCAAGCAGAGGTTTATCAAGGAGAAAGAAGCAAGTAGCTGAGAGAGAAGTGCGTTCTCGTTCCTCATTACTGATAATTTAATGCTTTTTTACTGGATGTTGACACAAAAGGCTACATCAGCTAATATGGACCTTCTCTGAGGAGCCTCTCTAAAAGGGGAATCCATACGTTCAACATTAAATTGAACCTTCAACACCTTTGTTGACAGATCCAGTTCCTAAGCCATCTTTCTACTCCCCTATGACGATTAAGGGAAGCGTTTTCCATTCCATCCTGGCACGGACATCATGAGACTGAGCCTAAAGTCCCTGCCCATAACAAATACAAAAATGTAACCAGGTTGAGAGACTAGTGCCTGGGACTGATGAGACCGACAAATGACCTCTGCTGTCTGCCGGACAGTTTGAGGGTCTATGGTCTGTGTGTCTGTCTGGCAGTCCGCGTGTCTGTCTACAGAGGGTGCACTACAGTACGGGGACTCGATGAAATGACACAACGGCCAATGTTCGTGCGGAAATCTGCGGATGTGCCACAGCATCACTCATTAAAATCTCATTGAGGAACGGCCCCTCCCCGCCACCAACTCCAACCCCCCGCAACTCCCGGCGCCCTACAGCTATTGTTTTGGCCCGGCAGCCCGCTGAGGTCCGGTTCCGGAGGGGAAAGAGTGTGCAGACGGCCGGACGTGCGCTGAGCCGTGAGTAACTACACACAGCCGCTGCCCCCCATTCAACCTCTGACCTGCCCCACTGAGAGAGAGAGAAAGAGAGACAGAGAGGGGACAAAGGGATAGAAAGAGATGTAAGGAGGGCAAGAGAGAAAGACAACCGTAAAAGAGAAAATGAGAAAGGAAAGGAACTAACAGTGACACCTTATACACATGCGGGTAAGAATATAAATTTTATATAATTTATCTTTCAACCAGAATGGTTAACGTACACCTTCACCTCTCAGTGTACTAGTCTCTGGCTGTACTTGGGTTTAATTGAGTAATTGTGTGATTTAGGCTGTATAGGCACAGTCCGTGCTCCAGGTGCTTTCTGATGCTCTTCTGTATAAACTCGATAGGTGGAAGGCAAGAAAACCACCTGTGACTGGAAGCAGAACTCACCATTAAGTTCCACAAACTCGAGAGGTTGAAAAGCAAATGGGAAAACATAGTAACTCATTGTTGGTATGCTCTACGTTGTGCCACCACACAACGCTTTACGTATAGTACTGCAGAGTATCGCACATATTGAGATGCTGGGTCAATGCATCTCAACAAACCCCAAAGCATGGTTCAAGTGCAGTGCTAGATAGTCATAAATAGTGATCAAATTGGGAAAGGAATAAAAATATTCATTACGAGATTTGGCCCTTTTTTGAAAATTCGGAACAGGCAATTACTATATACTGTTTCCTCCCCAATTTAGAATCACCAGTTGTGCCAATGCATGCCGATTGGTTGCTATGGATCCGGCCACCCCACATGGGGAAGGTGGAGAAGTATGATTGGTCTCCTCCAACCCAATTGTCTTCAACTATTACTGAATATCAGTCATTTCAAATCTTTCTTCATCATGTTATTATTATTATTATTATTATTATTATTATTATTATTATTATTATTATTATTATTATTATTATTTCTCAAGGGTAACGCTGAAAT
>JAOYSI010009924.1:0-10641 GCA_025775065.1 Hiodon alosoides
CTTCCCCTAAAATCTTCCTCCCGGTTAACTGGTGTGTTTAAATTGGGTTTATTTGGGTCGGGGTGCTTTCTTATTGGGTTCCTGCCTGCATTCATTCCACCCATTACTTACATTTGGCCCCCCCCCCCCCCCCCCCAGCTCTGATGTGACAGCAATATAAGGAGACGAGACATGAGAAACTCTCTATTAGCGACTGACTGCTAAGCCTACGAAGCCAAAGCACGATTCCCTGGATCAGATGGTGGTGTCACCGAGGACGGGGCTTGAAACATAGTCAACCGAAGAACACCACGCGAGGATGAAATGAACGATGAAATGAATGAGCAGGGTCAAACTTAGGAATGACAGACAGCCCGCATGCAGGTTCATTAACGCGAACGGACCACCTGAGACGTTGTCCCCAGGTTCTGCCTTCTCCACATGGATGGAATGCTAGGAGTAAGAGCAGTTAATGGAAGGACTGAAATAAAATAAAAATACAACAAGGTGAAAGCATGTATGCTTTATTAACATCTACAGTCTGCTATTTAATACAAGGCTCTTCAAAAACAAGTTCACTGTGTCTCTATTAAGGCTAAGTAAAAGAAAAGAAAATCAATTTAATTCAAACAGCATGAAAAATGGGTTCATATACACTTCAATGAAAAAAAAAAATTAGAGCGGAAACCTTTTTGTGTTTATTAGGTTTTAATTAGACTAAATGCATGCAATATACTGTAGAGATTTTTCTGGGAAAAAATTTGAACACATCGGCATCCCTTGAGAGTTCATTATTCATCGGGAAGTTGTGTGATTGGAATTTAATCCATACCATTATTCTATTTACTGAAGTTTAATAGCATAATTATTGCCTGAAAGCATGCATGACTCACTTCTAATAGAGAATAGAACAAGCTGGCTCATACTTTGGGAGTGGCTTTTTAATCCTTCAGAATAATTCTTTAAATTGTCAACAGCATATAAAAGCTATCGTTTTGTTTCATTATGCACATACATAATCCTTGTCCCTCACCTTAGTCTAAGATATATGTATGTGAGTAAGCAAAAGTAAACAGCTTTCTGGTGACAGTTTAACAAAAGCAAAGAAAAAGTTAATAAGTGTAGTATGTTAGAAGGGTAATATGTTAATTTATGAGCCAACCAGCTGGCGTGAAATTTCCTATTATGGCTCCTGCAATCTAATAGTTCTAATACAATGTCCCTGCAGACAGGTTTCACCCTGTATATATTGAACCATGAAAAAGTTTTTGAACAACTTGTTTCAGATCATGCCACAACATCTCACCTTTACTAGGCCATTCCAAAACATTACACATTTTGTGTATCTGATGCAGACTTTCTTGTGTGTTTAGGATCATTATCTTGCTGCATTACCCAGCTGCACTACAGGTTTCGGGCTGAGGAACTGAAATTCTCCTCTAGAATTCTCAGATTCATTGTTCCTTCAAGGATGGCAAGGTGTCCAGGTCCTGATGCAGCAAAGCATCCCCAAACCATGACATTAGCACCACCTTGCTTGACCGGTAGTTTGAAGGTCTTATTGTATAATGTAGCATTTGGTTTCACCAGATATAACAGGGCTCATGTTGGCCAAAATGTTCCACTTGCTCTCCATTAAACATTTGGCCATTGTTCCAAAACTCTTGAGGATTGTCCTGGTACTTTTTGACAAACTCCAGAGGAGCATTCATGTTCTACTTAGTGGGAAATGCTACTTTACCATGAATCCAATTTCCATTGTAATCCAAATCAGGCCCGGTTGTTTTCTCATTTTATATAGATTATAATATTGATAAGGATTTAAACTGATCATTTTAATAACCACAATTTTGAGCAGCTAACAAATAATTTTTAAAGAAGTTAAAAACGATATAATTACTTTGAAATCAGGCATAAATGTCAGGGTATGTAAGTTCAATTACAAAATGACTAATCAAATGTGGCCAATACAACACTAATATAATTGGAGAATCGGCACAAGTGATTGTACCTTTAGCTGACTGGCTAATACCACGTCGTCTGGTCTGTTTGCAGACCTATGGCGGCCGCCTGTCGCATCACCGAGCACGCGTCTCCTCAGTCCCTGGGGACAGCATGGTGCAAGCTAATAAAAATCACAGGTGCTGACACCTTAAACACAGAGTGGGACTATTTTCCAATGAATGATACCTGGTCATCAGGAGAGGTCCAAATTGCATCATGCACTACTGCCCTCGATGGATTCAACAACAAAGTGGGGTTTCAACCGGGGAGTTTGACCGTATCAGAAAAGAGGAAAAAGAAAAAACGATCAACACTTTATCAATCTACACTCGACTAGATTAGAGTTTTAAAGACGCGAGAACGTGTTGAGTTGAGGTCAGTGGTATGCCTCAGAAAAGAGGTTTTGGTTTGGTTTTTGGTTTCCAAACTGTTGAAAAAAAACGCTGTATCAACAACAACTGCAATAATTGTTCATTCACATTCACTCACATACAATATGAAAGTGCTCGAGGTAGAGCATTGAACATTGGAGAGCATGAACAAAGGAGATAGGTGCTCACTGGTGATATCGGCACTTGGAAGATGGAAATTCTCTTGACTTTAAAAGCCGGGCTGCTGGATGTCAGAGAGCCCCACTCCTCATCCACGATCTATTCAAAACACAACGGGCTAATGCCTCTCTCTGAGACCTGAACCGAAACGCCGGGCCCCCAAGCTGTTTCTGGTTTGGTGATTCAGGGCACGTCGGGCCTGAGAGCTCCCAGGCCCCGCGAGGACGCTTTTGCCTCTGATTGAAGACGGACAGATCAAATGAATAGTCGCATGAAAAGGGAGAGGCGTCTGCGCCGGCCTCCCTGGAGGACACGGGACAGAGGGTAAGAGACAATGGGCGTGTGTGGGGAGGGCGGATTGACGACCAGGTTGGTGGGTTCAAAACAAGGCCGCTGCCTCAGCCGTCAACATGGAGGAGCGTAAACAGGCGCCATAGTGACGTGTGTCCCGGCTGGGGAAATCTGGTTCCCAGGAGTGCGGGACACGGGGAGCACTGGAAGATCGACTTCCCTGGGGCTTTGTCCAAGTTCCAGAGGGATTATCCACTTGAGTGACTGTCTCAGATATGAAGCTGAGACAGCCTGTCACATACCCTCGTTTAGTGGAAGGATACGGGGGGGGGGGCGCTGAACGCGGTAGCCACTGTTCCTGTGGTTGGTCGAAATCATCCAACAAGACAGCCCACTATCCGATGGAATCAAATACGTGAACAGGTTTCCTTTAATACACTAACCTACTCTCAAGTAGTTTTTAATGGCGATTTAATTCTAAACATTCTAAACACAAAGTAATTCCCTCTTTGACGAGTCTTACAAATATACAGTCATATAGTATATTTCTCAATTTGTTGTGCTGACGGTTCAGGCTTAAACATGAAAGTTTAAATAAAAGATGAAAGACAAGATGTTGACAGGATACCAGGGGTTTGTTAAACACAAGCTTTTCTAGTCCTGGACCGAGAGATAAATCAGGCTTCAGTGACAATAGGCCTGCCAAGCTTTTACCAAAAAAACTATCATGTCATTGACAGAGCACCTCCCCAGAATCACAAATAAATATATAAATATATACAAAAATCTGAATCTGCGGGATATGTCTTTTAAAGAACTGTTTGCATTATTGTAGTTGAATGACAGGCAGGGCCTCATCTGGTTATGTGTGGGATGAATGGCTGCTGCTTTTGCATATTTTATAATCACTCACTTGATATTGACATCTGTACAACAAAAAAAAAGCTAAATCATCCTGCAGCATGTTAATTTGCACTGTGGGGTAATGAAACAAACTCCCGTCAGAAACAATGAGTATACTTAATAATGAGTGCTACTTCCAGCTCCTGACACTGCTGTGAACTGTGAAAAGGGCAGCAAGTTATCTTTCATGACTCCAAAGCAAGGCTGCATTACATGCTGTTGAAGTGCACATCTTTTCCTCCGAGAAACCTGCCTCAAAGCTTTCTGCAGTCGTTGTACTCCAGAGATGTGCACTCTTCCTCTGTTGTGTTCATGGTATACCACTCCCCGAGTTCTGAATATCGCTTGTTTGGTTAAACAGCCGAGCACAATGCATCCCTGATGGACGGTGTCAGACACATGGTTCTGCTGAAATTTTAACTCTTTATGCGAATGTGCTCACACCCATTAAAATGTCAGGGTTGTATCCCCCAGCTAAAAAAACATGGGGTTGTCACTGAAAAATGCGTGGGAAGAGCATAATGGCTAATTTGAAGGAGGAGGAAATAAATTGAACCTAGCTTCCCACCTCCGTGAGCATCAAGGAATGCCAGTGTAGAGCAAATAAATTACAGCCTTAAGCATTGCTTAGTCACAATTTCTATTTATTATACATCTGCTTATTTTGATTGACCCGATTTATTTTATCCACTAAAACGGGAATAACTAAATAACAAAGGGAAATATATATATAGACCATTAAAAACAATTAAGTAGTACAATACTCCTACAGGAAAAAACAGCCTGAGACATTTTAAATTATTGGGTATTTTTGCAATATATCCCGATATTGCAATAATTTCTGGTACGAATATCATACAGTGTAAATCTAATACTGTCACCCACTAAAACCATTTACAAAAGGTGATATGTATATATTTCAAATGTCAAGCTTGATAAAAGATCCAAAGAGACAGCATATAATTGATAGGGCAGCATAGATGGTCTGTGTTTTGAGGCAATGGAGAATATTAGCCCTGCAAAGCTCCAAAAATACAGATTACCATTGTTTTAATAGATAATAAGTTTGTGTTTTATTGATTAATCGTTCTGGTTCTAGTAGAGTTATTTACTCCGCTTTCTAATTAATCACAATTACAATGTATGCCAAGCTGAATAAACAATTTGTTTAACGGGGCAGAGCAAAGAAAAGGCTACATTTATAAACTGTGAACGAAAAGCTAAATGAATTTGATCAAATTGATCCAAATGGTCAAAATAACTCGATAAAATTCAGCGTTCTGCACGGTTAACCTGGTAATTGAAAACTTGTGCAATGCAAAAGCTGGCTTGATCTGGTCTATCAATAGTCTATCTACACCCGTGGTCGGTACCTCCATCCGTGTCTACAGAGGTCCAGTGGGCACTGGGAGGGAAAACGTAAATTCTCCCACGGGGAGTGGAGCTGCTATGGTTTCACTTTTGACCATGAGAAACTGGGGTGTGAGTAAATAAAACCAGCATGCGCAGTAGCAGTAAGCACTGGAGGATTCATTAAGGGACCTAAGGCTAATTAAGACAACTTTTTGACTGTAGGATAAGACGATAATTCAGGGTGTGCAGGTGCACATGGATTCATCAAGAAAGAAACATTGAATGAAACGTGCTTATGACAGGGACATACACCAACCATTTTAATGATTACTTCACTAACCAGGTGGTCCGATTCAGGCACGAAAAGCAATAGATAGTAAACCATCATACTCTACACAAAAATCGAGTGTAATTCTGGTATATAACTTGTCTGGACCCCAGGACGTGTAGCTCCTGCATGAGCAGCCAATGGGAGATCTTAATAAATAAATTACGAATCACAAATGTCAAGATAAACAGCCTGACACTGTGTCTATTTAGACGCATGTTATTAGGGTTATTTGCGCACGTGGAAGATCCTGCAGAGAAGTTTGAGCTTTACATAAAATTGGCCCCTGTAGCTGCTTTGGCTGCCGCCTGTTTACAGGGAGTCTGTCCTGCCTTCAGTTCTTACTTATTTGTCATTTTAATAACCAGGCTTTTAAGTATTCTTTTTTTATTCAAAGCTTTCAGTCGAAATGGAAACTTACAATCATTCTACGTACATAAAGCACACACACACAGACGCACTAGCACAACAGATTATAATTGAATTTCTTTTCGGATAATTTTTCCGTTGATTTAAATCTGTGCCTGCAGAGGGCAAATCAAGCTTTGAAATGTCATTGTGACAGAGGGGCAAGGGGTTGGTCTCTTTGTTATCTGCGCCAGTGTATATTATGGAATTCCATTTCACAGAAACAGGCAGCCAAGCGCAGGTAATTGAAGAAAAGCACGTTCTGCATTGCAACCTGCCAATTTTATTGTTAGGACTGCTTCTTGATAAAATGGGGTACTCCATGGTCATTCTTTTCGTGGCAGGTTTATATTGCAATATTTTCTAACTCGTTTGCTCAGTGCCTGATATCAATGCCTGCCCTTTTATGCTTAATATTGGGTCATGCACAAAAGGGCCAATCCCTTTGAAATTTAATTTATGCGGCATCATTTGACTTTTCAATGGCAAAAGTAACTTCCACTTTGTTAACTTATTTTTTTACAGTCTTTTTGATTTTCATCTCATTAAACTTCCTTTGAATATATTATGTGTCTAAAAGGTAGAGGTGATAAATGTAAAACTAACCCTTGTGTCCAGAGATCAAGCAGACTATGATGGGCTCATCTTCTAATCTTAAAAAAAAAACAAAAAAAAACACACAGTTTAAATTAACATTAAGACAGTACTCTGTAGGATCTCAGAATCTGTAGACGCTGTATTTAACTTTAAGTCTCCTTTGAAATTTTTCATAGGACGCAAAGACATTAGCTTATCCAAAAGAAGTCTATCATTACTCTCATTTTGTCCCTAGATGACGGCTCAGAAGTTATCAGGGCAAGTAGACAGGGCAAGAGACATCTACAGCAGCTGGGCATTGGGTTACTGACGCTGAGAGCCCCTGTAATGGTAATCAGATGCTTCTGAGGCAGATCCGGAGGTTCTCTGAGCCATTATCAAAGTGTTATTTATTCATTTGAATTTCGAGCCGCACTGGGTAAATGCTAGTCACGCTCCTCTGCGGACCAACAGGGGTCTCACGTGTCCTCATCACTGGCCCCGCCACATTCTCCAGCACCGAACCTTGTGGTCCCCTCCAGCAGCAAAAAATTAAATAAAGTGTCATAAATAAATATGGGGAAGAGTTTTTAACTAAACAAAAGGCGAATAAAAGGAAATACCGCCAGGGATGCTTCTGGGATGTTGGCCTGCATAGTTTATGGAGGACATTAAAGGCGGATTTTTTTTTTTTGCTGCTTTGCCTTTGGGCCATCGGTGCCAACAACAAAAGCAGAGAGCAGACAATTTTGATATTACTTACAACGGCAAGTGCAGAGGCGACGGAAATATTCAATGCTTTAAATAAAAAAAAATTGCAGTCCCGCCAAAAGTGATGAGTTCTGTGTTTTTCGTCGCCGGCGCCTGCTTTGATTATTCTGTCATCGATATAAGAACAAAAACAAATTCCTGTAATTCTAGTTTCTTCACAAGCTGCCGTAATGACATCCTGTTTGCGAGGGCAAAAACTCAAAAAAGAAATGATGCCTACCTATATGAGCAGAAACTGAGCTTACGCAAAAGTGATGCAATTTGTTTTGGTACAAGCTGGAGTAAACCAAAAAAAAACATGAAAATCTCATGTTTCTATTATCGTCCATTGTGCACACTTACAAGTTAGTCACATTCTATGTGATAAAGATAGTCATGTTTGTTTGCATGTCTCTATTCTGAATACATACCATTATTATGAGTATGCGCAACGCTCTTAGGTCTCTTATAGAGAGGCTTAAACTGTGGTCATTCATCATAAAGTCTCTTCCATATGCGTGAGTACCTCGTACGAAAAATGCGTCTCTCGTTTTGAATAAAAAAAACTCGTTATGGAGTTGGTTTTGGTCAAATTAGTTTTGCCACGCTGTAGTATTTGAACTGGAGGTTTTGTCTGTGGCAATATGTTTAACAGTTTTGTCTAAGATGTGGGTAATCTGTTTGTGATGCTTGATTGCGGATTTTCAGAAAAAAAAGAATCAACAAAATTCAAACCAAACAAACAAATTAAATTGAAAAAAGCACACAGCCACATACATTCTTATGCAGATGAAAACAGACTTTTTAGCTTTAAGTCTGGAATAGCGGTCAAATCACAGAGAAATAAAATCGACCAAACAGAAATTTACTCCGGTCTCTTAAATCAACAACACCGGGAAAGCGAACCACAGGCTCAAAATGTGAGGAAAATAGAGTCTCTCCAGAGCCCAGCAGTCTCCTTTGTTACCGTTTTAATTGGAAGCACCTGAGCATGGTCTCATTGAGGGCAACACACTTAGGTGTGTCAAAAGTGCCTCGGCCAATGGCGGGTCTTCAGAGGCCCAGAGCTGCCTGTGGGCGTGTCCCCAGGGCTGCCTGCCACACTGTTCTTTAATCCCCAGTATACTGGCTATAGCTAACTGGCTCAGCTAAACTTGACCTTTAACCTGCCACTCCCTCAAAGGTGGCGACACGCTCTAAGCGTGCCGGTAAGCTCTCACAGTCCACTTATCCACCTGGGAGGTCTCGGTTCGGTTCGGTTCACGGGGGGATAGCCAAAGACCTAGGTGGGACTTACTGCATCCACAAGGTTATTTGCCTTCCAGAAGTGGTCAGCTGCATGTCCTCAGTATAAGAAGCAAACACAATATAAGCCTCTTTGCGGCCAGTTTCTTCCTTTCACACTCATGAGTAACAGGCTGGATCACAACACAGATACAGAGTTACAGAATATGTCAGACAAAATCAGCGGTGCCCACAGGGTAAAACACACAAGCAAAGAGAGGAAAAAAATCTATTTCTCAGAAATGAATGCATCCAGGGACTGTATTTGGTGAGAATGGCATTCCATCATCCAATTTTGATCACAAAAAAGTAATCTAAAAGTATATTTAAAAGCTTTTTTCCCCCGTATTGCTCAGGTGCAAAATTTTCTCATTCACAGATGACGAGAGCCAAAGACAATAAGGATAACTTGGCTGACACACGCTGTGAGACGGAGAAGCTGAGAGAGGGAGAGAGTTCAATAACAAACTTGACGATTCTCAAAGGCTGTTTAGCACTCAACTTGATATTGCCCAAGCGAAGCCTCCCACCCAGGAAGGAGGAGCCGATTTTAAAATAAACAATAACTTCATATGAAACCCAAAGACAGGAATCTTCTTCCAGAATTACATTTCACCCCATTATTAAAATGTTGTGAACTGCACATAATCTGGAGAGCTGTTTTATGAGGGGTTCAAATAAGGCATACATTTTATGGCAACTTTTGGTTTACACTTATTCTGGCCTTGGCTTATCAAAAGATTTGACTAATAGGCTCATTTGACCAAATACAGCAATTAATTCATGTTGGAGGGAAATAATGGTCACATTATTCTTTACGTCGTACTGCCCTCGGAGGTGAAAACCGCCGTTGGCCCTGGATCCATCGCCATCCTCTGGCCAAAAAATCATGCCCGGCTGTCTAGCCCAAACAATGACAAAACCAAATTTAGCTGAGCATGAGAACGAGGGGTTGTGACATGTGGTCCCTCAGCTCACATGACTCTGATTGGCTGTTAACTCTAGTCAGGTGACTCCGGGTAGTGACAGCAAGGCATCAGAGCAGCATCCGATGAAGCAAAGACACCAAGGTGTTATGCTGTTGGTTTGTCAGTTTTGGCATTTTCCTTCATGAGGTTCAGAAGACTTGAGATTCAACGTGTTCAATCGGCTCATCGATTGCGCCAAACGACAGTCATTGTGGCATTCCATTGGGGGTCAACGAATCGAGATGACCCTAAGAACAGTTTTAATCTTCCTCCTCCAGAAAAAACATCACACCACCACACGATCAAATGCTACAAGATGAGAACAGTTCACTGACATCTACCCATAGAGCTTGTTAGATTTTTAAAAAATCATTTCTTTGTGCCTCATCATAATTAATCCTATTTGAACACTGACATAACTATGAACGTTATATTTGATGAAGAAACCTCTTTTACAACCAGAGAGATCTGTTGCACCGAGGGGTTCTAGAAGGAACCTGATTTACATGCTTCTTTTGTAATATTTTCAAAGTTAACCTTTATCTGATTAGACTAAATGACTACCGTTTCTTTTTTTTGTTCCTCCAAGGGTACTAAAGCCCCAGGGCGCTATATTTCAACTGAACTGTGTGCAGTCCATTCATTTAAATGTATCAATATTAATTACTTGACAATGTTTAACTTAATGGAACATAATGAATAATGGTATTTCATTTAATACGACAAATTTAATCTTCACTATGGCACCTAAACTCTGTCTGCTATTAGAAAATGCCTGTTTGATTGAATTCGCCCGTGCACTTAAGTAAACATCTTAACAACGATCTTGTCTGACACCATTGGTTTTATAGGCCACTGACCTTTGACTCTGTGGCTCTGAACACAGTATGAAGGGGATTGTTCATGATAATGGCCAAAATGGTTACAAAATCACATAAGGATACTTTTAACGGTAACGATAATATTTTACTGCTGAAAATAAACTGAAAGACGAAGCTTTGTTTAGTGCCTCATGTTTATGTTTGTTTATGAAGACACAGAGGCAATTTCTCTGTTGGTTTAATGAGCCATAATTAATTATTTCCCCAGTATGAAACTTCTGCGTAACTAACATTCTGGAACACAATGCAAGCTTGTGATGAAAATTTTCAGTCAAAATGATTAAAGGGGCAGAGAGATAAATCCAACATTATCTTCACAGAGCACAGCGTGGGGGGGGGGGGGGGGGGGGGGGGGGGGGGGGGGG
>JAOYSI010009927.1:0-10638 GCA_025775065.1 Hiodon alosoides
CGGCGAGTGAAGAGAAGCTGAGCGGAGGGGTGGCGAAGGGGCAGCGTGCCCGGCCAGTGAAGAGAAGCTAAGCGGAGGGGCGGCGAAGGGGCAGCGTGCCCGGCCAGTGAAGAGAAGCTAAGCGGAGGGGTGGCGAAGGGGCAGCGTGCCCGGCGAGTGAAGAGAAGCTGAGCGGAGGGGTGGCGAAGGGGCAGCGTGCCCGGCCAGTGAAGAGAAGCTAAGCGGAGAGGTGCCTGCAACATGACATATATTTTGATAGACTGAGAAATATTGTAAATCAATAAAGTGATTTTCAATTTCCAATGCTCGGGCCCCAGGCCATTGGCAACTATTCACTCTGTTTAATTATACGCAGCCAAATTTATTTGGCTGAGGACAAACATACAGTCGGTCAACCAAATTTTCAGCGCAGCAGAAAACATTAATACTGAGCAGCGCCTATGTAAATATCAGCTGCGTAAGGGGGAAGCAGACCCTCGGCTCCACTCAAGGGAGAGCTCACACATCGCTCCTGTCCATCACAGAGACTCGCAGAGGAATTAACGATGAGTCGGCAACAAGGGAAAGGGAGAGCGAGGGGGGAATCCTGTAAGAGGTGGGAGCGTGGTGGGTGGGCGGGCTGCTATGTGTGCCAGGAGGGGCACAGCACTCGCATACGTGCACACGTCAAGCCGACCAGAACAACTCAGATCCTGCAGTGGCTACGATCAAGAAACCCGCAAAGAAAAACAGGGAATCTACCTGTCCAATCACCTATGAGTTTAATGGCAAGTAATAATTGCCCTTTCACTTGTGCTGGTGAATCTGTTGAAGCTTGTTTAATATAAATAAAATTTAGACAAAGACCTTCTGGCGTAGAAGATTCAAATCAAATCAAAATCAAATAATTCCAAACTAACTAAAATAAATTCAGGCCACAGAAAGTATTGCCTTCTGGTCTACAGGTGTCCCTTACAAGCACATTTGCTCAGCAGGTGAACCCAATTCTCAATGCACCAGAACCCCTGAACCCCTGTCACTGGAGGACATGGGGGTGCAGCTTCACCCACAGATTTATGTTAACACCCACTGAGGACTGTCACTGGAGGACATGGGGGTGCGGCTCCACCCACAGATACATGTTAACACCCACTGAGGACTGTCACTGGAGGACATGGGGGTGCGGCTCCACCCACAGATACATGTTAACACCCACTGAGGACTGTCATTGGAGGACATGGGCACATCACTCCACCCACAGACATGTCCGGACTGAGGACCCGACTGCGCTGGTTGGTTCATAATTCAAATAATATAAAAAAACTCATTGACAACAATTAATTCAGGGGTTAACTTGAATATCATCACACTGTCAGAGCCTCTCAGACAGACAGGCAGACAGACAGAGAGAGAGAGAGAAAGAGAGAAGGAGACATGGTGGTGCAATGAAGTATCTGGGCATTGACCGGTAGGATGCAGGTTCAAAACCCACAAGGGGGGCAACGATGTATCTTAGGACAAAGCACCTAAATTACATCAGTAAAAAGGCCATGTAATCACACCACACCCACCCCACAAAAGAGACCATGAAAGTGCCGCATCTCTTGTGTAATACACTCATTTTCTCTCCCCTTCAGAGTGAACAGAAGTGAAGGGAGTGGCCAGCCTCCACGCAAGGGCTCACTATCAGGAGAGACTCCAATCTGTATTGTGCAGAAATCCCCAGAGACAGGTGGAATGTTGGCACAGGAAACATTCTTTTAAACAACAACTTTTTTTGGAATCCCTTCAGACTAATTCAGTCTCCGAACATTTTGTTTTAGAACAAAAATAAATTAAAGGACTACAAACCCCACCCCACATATTCCCAGAATTTGACAGCGCTTTATTCACCGTAGTTGCATGAGGCAGGAGGAACCATGGGCAATGGCCGTGCACTGGGTCACGCCATCTCAGTTCTAAAACACGCTCACCTAATGCAAGCATGCCAGCCCACGTTCATCCAAGCCTCGCTTGTGGAAATAGCAGCGTGTCTCCAGGGGCAGGTCAACGTGCATCTCTTTAAGGTGGACACACTTGAGGAGAGTGGTCTCTGTGATGTAGGATGGCTGCTTTAAGTCACCGGGTCAGACACAGCCCAACAACCAATACTTATCAGCATTATTATTCTCTTGCAATAAAGTTAAAAATGTAATACGTGCTATAAAAATAAATAACCAAACAGAAAGAAGTACAGCCCTCACCTCCAGCCAAAAGAAAACGCTGTTATTTCAACAGCACAGTTCTGGAAAAGTTGATTTCCGCAGATGTAAGGAATGAATCAAGAGCCGACCGATGAGAGGAGATCATCGTGTAGCGTCGACCATTCTGGTATATTCCAACCCACACCTTCGGCACAGGCAGCACGGTGCCATACGCTATCTGAGATTGGAAGGTGACGCCCAGTAATTTCGAGGCATTAAGGCGGATCCGTTTTCCGCCGACCAAATGTCCTTACAACAGGGACTGAGAGCCGTCGCGCCGAACACGCAGCACCCGCTGATATACCGGTTCCAGAACAGTGCAGACAGACGTGTTCGCACAGCGCAAAAAAAAAACAAAACAAACACACACTGCACACGCCCCTGCGTTTGCAAATTACATCAACAGCTTCCACGCAGACCGGTAGTCTAAACCGGCTAACTAAGAAATTGGTTGTAATTCTGCTTTGATTGTGCCATGGCTGCAATCAGGCTAAGGAAAACTGTCGTCTCTCATTTGCAATCCGCCTTTAACAACGAAACTAGAACAGCGCGACGGAGAAAATCCCCTACCGCCACATTAACAACAGAACGTTGGGAAGACATCCAAACGTTCTGTAGTCGCCGAGTCGGTCTTCCAGGTACTACCGGTTGTGCGCACGCAACGCAAAAAAATCAGATATATCACACAGGTATCGCTCACGAAACCTGCTTTCTCTGGGTCAGCGAAACGTTGCCAATAGCAACTCCATACAGTTCGTAGGAAGCGAAGAGGCCCTGTGCCAGCCCGGCCGTCTGAGTTGCCATACCCAGCACCCCGGCTGTGTCAGCGGTTGTGTGTCCGTCATTAGTGCGAGCAAAGCGACCTGAAGCTTTCCATCAGTTACACTGCCATGATAACGCTCCCCAGACCCTGCCCGGCTTACCTTCGGTGTGGTCCCTTGTCTTTTTTCCCCTTCGGCCTCCTTTTTCGGGCCTGAATGGCCATCACTGCCAAATAGATTATAATATTCAGAGCCAGGACCGAATCCACAGCGAGAGAAAGAGAGAACAACGCGTTAGCTAGCTAGTTAACCTGCCGGTCCAAAGCATCGTTTCTCTAAAGAGCACAAGAGCCAGGCAACATTCTTATTCTTTCCGTTACTATTTAGCATACAAAATTCGGTTCCTAGTTAAAATGGGTTTTAAGAACGAAACAATCTTCCCTACCTTTCCGGGAGCTCATGTTGTTATCCTCCTTCCCTTCAGAGGCAGCGGCGGCTCGGCAGCAGCTGCCGGATTCTCTAGCCCTCCAGCCCTCACACTCAGGAAGATGCGCGCTCCTTCTACAGTCTGGAGGCGCGCGTGGGCTGCGAGACGATAGACTTCGACTCGCGGGCGCGCACAACTATCAGTACAGACTCGAATGATACATAGCAACAAGTGTCTAGGATCACCTAACAAGGTGAAATGGCTTTTGTTTGTTACTGGCGGTGTAGGGCGGGACACGGCTTACACGGCAACAGGTTACTTCATTATTTTCTTATATCTTTGGGAAATGTAGTGTGCAACTGCAACGAAAAACAACACAAAATGGCATCTCATGTCTAGTAACGCCATTTACTTTTGAATTTAATGAATATCATTTAATAATACAAGCTTGACAAAGTGTCCAGACGGCTGGACTACGGGTAATTGTTCAGAAGCAGAATAATCAAAAGGTGATGCAAACCAAATGTAACGTACCAAACGTAGACATTGTCTTATGGGTTTTCATACCTATTTTCATAGGTAGTCCTTCAATATTTAAGCATACTCGTGACAGTCGACTTTCACACATATATTTATCTTATAGCCTACATGTTCTTTTAAAGTATGTAATAAAAACATACAATGAAAAACACGGGGTTCCAGTTGAGCATTGCTATATAAAATGCCATGCATATTTTTTAAATTATCATCATCATCATCATCATCGCTACTTCCACGATTTGAAATCTTATTAAAATAGG
Organism: Hiodon alosoides; assembly: GCA_025775065.1. NCBI lineage: Eukaryota > Metazoa > Chordata > Actinopteri > Hiodontiformes > Hiodontidae > Hiodon > Hiodon alosoides. Next base: position 4,211 of record JAOYSI010009927.1, read on the forward strand.
GCTCACAATTAGAACGAGCCCTGTATTGACAGATTAATGAATAAATAATACAGACGTAATGAATGACAAATCACCAGGCGAATGAATTCAGCGAATGGGGCGGGTGTAGAACCCTGTGTCTGTATCCGGATTCAGCAGTGCACGTGCTTCCTGGAGAAACCTGGCGTCTCATGCTTTGCGTAGTCTGTGGATCTGGACTAAAAGCAGGTAAGGTTTTTGCAGTGAGGATAATTTGATCCACAAATTTGTTAATCAAACGAAAACAGCCCAGCGAGTTTGAAGCGTCCATGTCTGCCGTGGTAACCAGAAGGCTTAAACTCTAGCTAGGCAAGGACGATACATTGACGGTAGCAAGGTCGCTAAATGTAACCTGTATTAATTAATAGAAACGAAACTCAAGTAAAATAGTTTGTAAAAATTCGGCTCTAACTAACGAATAGCATTGGTGTGCTGGTTCAGCTGCAGAGAGCTTGACTATCAAGATGAGAAGCGCGATAGAAAATGCTTATAGTGCCATAAATCAACGTTGGACTGAATCACAAATAATGGAGCATTTTGTGACTTGCACGTTTTGTTTATGTCGAAATAGCCAATTGAACCCCGCACTGCTAACGGGCAAGAATCTGGATATAAAACTGAAAGTTTAAAACTGCTGTCCGGGAATGACACAGAAGCTGAGTTTTGTATACGCTGTGATGGCATACCCAGCTGAATCTCTTTCCCCACAGTTCTGTAAAAAATCTCCTGGGTGCGACACTAAGGGGTCACTTCCACTGTACAGCAGAGACACCTGGGCCAGGTTTCTTGCACATACGCAGTCAACTGCATCTGCTGTCATCTGGAAAGCTGTAAGTGCTACACTATCCGTGTGCAGTGTCCTACAGTCATCTGCTCTGGCTGTATCGTGAGGTCAGCACTCAGTCTCTCTTACTGCTGTTGTGACCTCTGACCCCCAGCCAGGGCCCTATGGAGGCATCAGAGTCCATGCTGCCCACCCCTGGGGGAGAGAAGAGGTCCTGCCCAGAGGAGGAGCCGATCCCCTCTACCAAGAGGCCTAGGGTAGAGGACAAGGAAGGAGAGAACGGAGGGGGCAGTTTGCGGCTTGAACCAGACCTGGAAGATGGAAACGACGGGGATGGAATTGAGGCAGCGGAGCCAGCAGAGATGGAGGAGGAGGTGGAGCAAGAGGAGGAGGAGGAGGAGACGACCTTCGCAGATATGATGAAGCACGGGCTGACAGAGCTGGACGTGGGGATCTTGAAGTTTGTCAGTGAACATGAGGGTTTCTCTGGGATCCTTAAAGAAAGGTCAGCACCGCACACACCCCCACCCTCGCTGTGATCCTCAGTCTGTGGGGGTGAGGTTCCTAACCTGTCCTGTGTGCGCCCAGGTACTCTGACTTTGTCGTGCACGAGATCAACAGGGAGGGGAAGATCGTGCGACTGGATGACCTGTCGGTGCCGGTGGAGAAGGAGGTGAGTATGGTGAAGGCGTGGGCAGCACTTGGTTGGGGGAACCGTGGATGTCTTAAGGGGTGTGCCCAGTTTAAGTCTGGCAGGAGTGTTGGTGGTGGTGGTGGTGCTGAGCTGGGTTCCATCCACAGGAAGCCCCGCCAGTACAGCCGGTGGACCTGCAGGTGCTGACAGAGGAGCAGAAACGACAGCTGGAGGAGCTGCAGCTGCTCAAGAACAAAGAGGACAACGTGTCTATAGAGGTAAGAAGGCCGTGCCAGCATCTTTGCTCTCATCCCTCCCTGTCTGTATCCTCTCGCATGCCATCTTGCAGAAATACTCGGAGGGTGTAGGAAACGGTGATCATATGAATTCTATTCCAATATTAGACTTCCGTGACGCAGTCTCGATAGATTCTTAGTGTCGGTACATGCTGTCACCTCTGCCTCTGACTTGTGAGCATTACCTTGGCGTCGGTACATGCTGTCACCCTTGCCTCTGACTTGTGAGCATTATCTTGCCGTCGGTACATGCTGTCACCTCTGCCTCTGACTTGTGAGCATTATCTTGGCGTCGGTACATGCTGTCACCTCTGCCTCTGACTTGTGAGCATTATCTTGCCGTCGGTACATGCTGTCACCTCCGCGGTCCAGGTGATGGAAGACACCAAGGAGAGGCGCACTCTGCTCCACCAGGCGGTGAAGACCACATACCCCGGGCTGGAGACCAAGACGGAGGAGAGGGATGGTCGGAAGTTCATCGTGGCCTACCACGCCGCTGGGAAGAGGGCTCTCGCAGGTATCTGAACATGGAGGGCTCGGGGGGCATGTGTGATCAGAGGACTTCTCCTGTTGGCATGCTGCCATACACCACACATTGCTTGTGCAGTAAATGGCTGTAATGGCTGACTTGAACGTATGGCCTTTTGGACAGAACAGCCAAATGCCATTGATATCATTTACACAAAGCTGTCCCTTTTCAGTTGGGGTTAAATCACCCACGACACTTAATCATGATTACAATTATGTTATTGCAATTGACTTAAAATTGTAATTGTAATTTGCGTTATTAAAAACTTGAACTGGCAAGCTTTATATAAAGATGTATTGGTATGTTGAATCAATCAGGGCTTATATAATCTAAGACTTTATTCCCGAGTGTCTGCTCTCTCTCTTTCTCTCTGTCTGATTTGATCTTCCTTGCTTCCGATGGGAAGCGGGTCGATCTGAAATTGAACATATGGTAGCAGAATTAATGAACTCCAACCCCCTTGGTATTAAATCCGTATGAAATACACTCCAGCAGTGACTCTTACAGGGTCTTGGGCGTGCTGCTCGATGTGGAGCCTCCGAAGATTGACATGCCCGCCTCAACGCCAGTTCAAGTTGTGCTTGCATGCCCTTCTTTTGTCAATGTTAACGTTTGACCTCTCGCGTTGCATGTGATCTAGTGCTCAGTACAAATGGGGGTGGGGAGTTTTCCCCAGGCTGCATGCTGAGTGCATGTGGGAGGCCGCCGCGCTTGCATGACCCCGGAGAAGATTCAGACTGGACCCATTAACAGCCGTGGTAATGGAGCTCCTCATCTCTGGATCTTAACCTTTCTGTAAAGCACCCGAGTCAACGGTCCAGGCTTGCCTGGTCGAGCCAACGGTCCAGGCAGATCCCGCGTGGGAGATTTAATGGCGAACGCAACAAGTCGCGGTTCTGTCCCGTTTCCTGACCTGTGGTGGGCAGATGTTCCAGGTGGATAGGAAGTGGACGAGCGACCACAAGTCCCAGGCCCATGTGCCTTTTGACAAAGATTCTTAACGTGATTTTTCTTTTTCAGTGAATTCCCAGTGGTGTGACCCATAGGTTGTGAATGAGTAGTTTATGCAGCTCTGGTCTGCTAAGTACTCGGCCCCATCTGCCTGAAGCTGTAAAAATCCCATGACCACAGTAATGTTTGAAAGGTCAGAACTATTCTGATAGAGTGCCTCTCGGAAACCGCCCCCTTTTCCACTCCAGGGTTGCAGTAACATGGATGAACTGAACACCGCGCGCTGTGAGACGCTCCCCTTAGAGGTCCGTTTTGAGTTGCCCTCGCTGCCTTGTTTTTTTTCCCCATGGAGTCGGCCTTTGCATAAATACTCTTTGCACTTGTTGGCTTTGATACTAATTTGCCGTTTTCTTCTTGGATTGATCTCAAATATTTCGGATCGACTGGAACCTAGGGCATCACGCACTTTTTCTGCCCCCTTTTTAACGTTCTTGGCGGGATCCTGTGGAGCTTGCTCTGTATTCAATATCTCGGGAACGGCGATGGCCGTTGTGCACCAAGCCGTGCTCTCAAATCCAAAGCACTTGCTGAACAGAAAAGTTCCAGCACAAGATTCACCCCCCATTCCGCCCCTGCATGCAGACTGCCAAGCCCCCACACCCTGAGATCTGTTTCTGGGTCTGTGACCATCCTCAGTAATGCTCTTTTGTCCCCCCTTCTGCTCTTCTCTGTTCGGACAGCGGTCAGAACCGCCGCAGGTAAGAACGTCTCATCCACTCTGCACTGAGAGAGGGGGAGGGGAGGGGGGCGTTGGCAGGAGTTTTTTTGGAAGGCTGTGGATTTTGCTTGCGTTATTTTGGAGGTATTTCAGTGATATTTTTTTCTTCGGTCTTTTACACTGGCCCTTGGGCCCAGATCTGACTGTTCACATTCTCCGTGTGATCATCTTACTCCTTACTTAGTCACACCTGGTGACCCGAGGGTTATGCACTAGTGGCTGAGGTTTTCCTTATTTGACAAAATACTAATTTTCAGGCAGGCAGTCCTGTGAGAGGAACTCAAACCAGGCTGAATGCCAGTGAGATATGAGAAGTAGATTGTGATAGGATTCTACAGAAGGATTTGTCACTGTGGAGACTTCTGAGTGTATGATCCACTGATCTACTGTGGAGTTAGAAGTTTGAAACCCATCAGTGTTTGCTTAGTATACTTTTGCTCTAGTTTCCTGTCTGTTGCTTACCAAGCACCTCCCAATCAGCCACATTGGTCTCAGATAAGCGCTCAGTATTGGTTATGAGCAGTGATATGGTTATGAGCAGCGCTATGGTTATGAGCAGTGATATGGTTATGAGCAGCGCTCAGCAATTGGCATCAGGTGCATGTAAGTTCAGAGAGAGGTTTACATCATGGCGTGTGACTTTACATGGTTTGTCACAGCAAACCCTGTAAAGTGTAAATGTGGCAACTCTTGTGTTGGGCTGGGGCTCAGACTGTTTCCATGGATACCACTGTCACCTTCAGTGCCAGCCGTATTTTCTTACCCACCCTCCCTCTCTTCCTGTCCCCCGGAAGCCCCTAGGAAGCACTCGTGGCCCAAGAGCCGGGGCAACTTCTGCCACTGCGTGCTGTACAAGGAGAACAAGGACACCATGGAGGCCATCAACGTGCTCTCCAAGTTCCTCAGGTCTGAGCCCGTTTCCCTTCCCTCGCGCTGACGCAGGCAAAAGCCGACACCTGCATGTAGTCTAGGTTCAAAGGCTGACGTGTGCAACCACACATCCATCTCTGGTAGAAACGTTTACGTGCAGGTGTACAACGACGGCTCCTTATGTAACTGAGGATCCATGCCAAAATCCATTGTTGTCGTTTTCCCTGTGTCATTAATTGTCTTTAAGTCTGTTTGAATATGTAATTGTTTCCCCACAGAGTGAAACCCAACCTATTCTCCTACATGGGGACCAAGGACAAGCGAGCGGTCACCGTGCAGGAGATTGCCGTGCTAAAGTGAGTGAACTCCGTGGTGTTCCGGGAGGGCACAGAGATAGGTGTGACTGACAACCTGGGACCTTTTATCATCCTCCTTCAGGATCAGCGCTGAGAGAATCTCTCACCTCAACAAGTGCCTGATGAACTTCAAACTGGGGAACTTCTCCTACCAGAAATACCCTCTGAAACTGGGAGAGCTGCGGGGTAACCACTTCACTGTGGTCGTCAGGTCAGTCAGTGGAGGTGTGTGTGTGTTACGTTACTGTGGTCGGTGGGGGCTTAGGTCTGTGAGCGTAGATGACGTGTATGTAGACACACTGTGTGTGGGGAACACTGGTTATAAGTGAGTGCACATTTATGCCCACTCAGGAACATCACTGGCACAGATCAGCTGGTGGAGCAGGCCATGACCTCCCTCAGAGACACCGGCTTCATCAACTACTATGGCATGCAGCGTTTTGGCACCACTGCGGTGCCCACCTACCAAGTCGGCAGGTGAGGGATCTGCGCCGGACTGCCCCACAAGCCTACAGTGATGCCCTGTTACCGTGTGTGAGGGACAGAGGTCTGACTGCCTGCGTGTTAATGCACTGTTACCGTGTGAGGGACAGAGGTCTAACTGCCTGTGTGTCTGTGTCTCTCGATCAGGGCCATCCTGCAGAACAACTGGGCAGAAGTGGTGGAGCTGATTCTGAAACCTCGCCCCGGAGGTAGACCGTTTAAACAGACGTAACATTTTATCTAACGATTTCCATCATTGCTGCTGTGTAATGTCGCGGAAATTCTAAGGCGAATCTCCTAGTGCGGTGAGTCTTGAGATAAATGCTAAATAAGTAGTAGCCGAGCGGCGAGACTGTGCCCACGTGCTGTCCGCCACTGACGCCCCTCCACCCTCACCTCCACCCAGCGGAGAAGGGCTACCTGGTGCGGTGCAGGGAGGAGTGGGCGCGTTCCCAGGACCCCGAGGCAGCTCTGAGGAAGCTGCCCGTCAAGCGTTGCGTGGAGGGCCAACTGCTGCGTGGCCTGTCCAAGTACGGCAAGACCAACGTTGTCACCGCCTTCGGCCTGGTGAGGCTCCGCTGTCTGCTCTGTCGTGGGAAAGACTTCCCTGTGTTCATTCACTCTACACCGTTTTCGTAAAACTGCGTAGCTTGCCACCATTTTCAGTGGTCGACTTTGAATGTGTCTGATGGGTTGTGTGGGGATTGTGCTGGGTACGGGGGGGGTGTT
>JAOYSI010009930.1:9427-40071 GCA_025775065.1 Hiodon alosoides
TGTGGCGTTATCTCCAGTAAGCATCTGCCTCTGTTTTATTAACCTCCGTCTCCTCTGACTTCCGTTTTTGGGTCTCTCCATCCTCTCGTTCTTCTCTCCTAATGCTGCTTGTCTCTTACCCTTTTCAAGTTGGCTGACTCCACTGACGAGGTAACCACTACCTCCCCCCGTCCCGTCCCTTCCCCCCCACGTTCTCTTTTACCCCCGACTAGCATGTTGCATGTTCCCAAAGCGAGGCTGACTGCTTGTGCTTTGAGCTGGACCGGGGCATGTAGAATCCCCGAGACTTACGGGACATGGCCGTGTTTTCTGCCCCTTCGCATCCTCTAGTTTCTGACTGGTTGTTTTCGCCGATCAACCTTTTGCTTGGGGCTGAAGAAAGGGAAAGGTTTTATTGTAATGGAGATGGAGATGTATGCCGCCTTGTTGTAGAGACGTATGGTCAGATCGCCGTGTTCTTGCTTCCCTGAGGTACATGCCGTTTTTACACGCCACTGTTAAAGGAGCTCTTTTTAATCTGCCCAATTTGTTTCCTTTCCTTTCCACTGTCTCCAGTAGATGTAAAAAGGCACTTGGCAATTTGTAATGAATTTGTAATGCCCCAACCTGTGAAAAGGAATTAAATTTATTACAGCGATCCGATTTTTTTGCTTTCCCCTTTGATCACGGTTGCCCTTTGTCTAAAAACAGGGTGTACCCTGTGCTCTAAATTGTGTTGAAACAGGATTGTCCGTTCTGAATTGCCCGACGCCTCTGTCCCTTCCAGGCTGCCTTGCTTTCGTCTGCGGAGGACGAGCTCAGCAGAGCGGGTGGGCCCGGCGGCAGCGGGAGCGGGGTGACAGACTTCCCTCCCCCCGCGGGGCGGGAGATCCTGCTGCGGACTTGTGTCCCGCGCCCCGCCCCCTACTCCAAAGCCCTGCCCCAGCGCTGTTTCTGTGTGCTGATGAAGGACGACTTCAGACTGGCGGGGGCTTTTTCCTCCGACACCTCCTTCTTCTGAGGAATGGCGACGGGGGGCGGAGACGTCCTCACGGGAGCCTTGGTGGGCGGAGTTGGGGTGTCTTTGTGGGCGGAGTTGTGGTGTGACTCAACGATTCTGGCTGGTCTTGATCAGGTGCAGTCGTTATGGGATTCACAAAGCCTGGGGAGACGGCAGGAACAGTAGGGTGGATCACCAAAATGTCTCTGTGACAATACCCTACATGCAGTGTCAAACTTTCTGTGTATGCCGTGTCCTTCCTAAAATTCACCGGTCTAGACGATTTAATTAATCAGCTGTGAACATTACTGATAACCAAAAAACTGCATTTTCATAATTTGTCTAATTATGTATTTCCTCAATGTTCAAAATTTTCAAATTTAATAATTAATCAGGTAATAAGGAACCAGTGTTGGAATTCCACTGTCCTCAGGGAACTGAGTTTAACATCCCAGTTCTTCTTTAATGCCCCAAATTAGAAAATAAAATAAAAAAAAAACTATTTTTGTACTTGTGTACCTCAAAACAATCTATGCTTTAAAAACCAGGGGAGAAAAATGAATATTGATTTTATCGTATGTGGAAATGTAGCTGTTTAACTGAAAAAACAAATCAACCATATCCATTAGAAATGTGGGGTTGTACTTAGAGAAGGTTCATAGACTCAACTGTGCTGTTTTTGTGACACTAGATTGTTTCTGGTTTTCCTGTGTCTCTTCATTGGTTCAAGTGTGCCATGTGTAGGCCGACGCCCAGCTATGTGTCGTTCAGATTTTTACAAAGGTTGCCATGCATGCATGTTGAGGTTATGGCCAACACTGTATTTGTAACGTCAACAAAAAACCCTGGTTGAAAGTGCAATTATGAAGATTCTGTATATTGTTTAGCCTTACTTATTACTGCAAAGTGTCATTGTTAATGTTGTTGGTACTGTTTCTACGAAGAAGTGCTATAAATCATTACATGGAGTTGTTTTATTGAAAAACCCTTGTGCAATGCCAATGCAGACTTTTTAAAATAAGACGTGTTGTCAGTATTGGACTGATGCAGTGGATTGTGTCTGTGGAACTTACCTATCGGTGTTAAAGGAATCTGTTGGTCTTAAGTGATGAGGGTGGGGAACCCGTACTGCATAATGGGTATCAATAAAGTTTTAATGGGAAATGAAAGCATTTGATCTTTGTTATTGTAAGCGGATCTTCATTGAAAGTTTTTGGGGATCTTCAAGAGATGCTTTTGTTTGGACAGCATCTGCCTTACTGTTTTTTTTGTTTTTTATGGGTAATGTTACATTACTAAGTATATAGCTGCTAAAATTCTACATTATAAGCTTAGGCTTAAATATATGTAAAAAAATCAAGCCATTTTTATTGTTTTGCATAAATAAGTAGTAAACCACCCATAATGCCTTGCCCCCTGAGGACATCTGTTTTGAAAGCATGTGCCAGTTTTCAAGCTAGCTTTTGCATAATTTCATAAATTTATGTATACCAATTCTGATCTTCAGATGTCCTTAACTTCAGTTAGAACTGAAATATTTGAATAATTTAAACATTAGAAATCCCTAAATGCAGCCTATTTGAATTATGTTTAAAACATGTTGAAATATGAAATGTGCCTGATTTGTTGGTGAATTGTTTGAATTTCCACCACCTTTACACAAATGTGTTGTTGGTGATATTGCATCAGCAGCTGTATTTTTAAACAGTGGTCTTGAAGTTTTTATAAAACTCGTTGCTAACTGATGAATTTCATGTGTACTAGGCTCTATTCTACCCACGATTTGGACTAATTTGTCCTTGTAGATTTAGTAACTATTAATTGTTATTGATTGTTACATAACTCTATACTGCTAAGATAAGTAAGTGATATACAGAACGCTAGCGGCCGTCCAGATGAACAGGAGGAGGTGGAGGAGGTAAAACAGGGCCTCAAGTTGGGGGGAAAGGTGGTTAGGAACTCAGTCAAAATCCTCAATATCTAAGTAATGGTGCATATTTTCCCTGTGCTTGTACCTAAAGCTCCAAGACAAACCTAAGGTATGAGACATGCCAAAATTTCTCAGTTGATAATTTTATGGAGAAAGGGAAAAGGACCAAAACACAGTGAGCCACTTTGGTCTATGCTTTAAACCGAATCAAGAAGTGTTTTGTTCGTTGCTGTTGTTGCTGTTCTAACTAAAAGATTTTCCCCATTTTACCTTTTTTATTTATTTATCAATTGTACTTAGTGTTTCATGAATAATCTAAGTGGAATACTGACCTTGGTTATTTACAAATTAAGGACCGAACGACAGACGCGTAATGCAATTGTGGCATTCCCATTCAGTCAACGTTTTAAAGGACTTGTTAAGCGAGTGCTGTCATTTTTGCTCCGCTGAATTTAAAAGGCCTCTTCTGAGGTGCAATTGGGAGGGTGCAGTGATATCTGTGCTGCTGGAGAGCTGTTCACAGTTTGTTTTGGGGGGTGATAACATGTCCCATAGTGTTTCTACGAACAGAAAGGGAGCTGCGAATTGGTTTAATATTCTGAGTGCTGCTTATCATTCAAGTTTGTTTCCATAGTAACTTTCAGCACCTTCCACCCTCCAGCCCTCTTCTTGAGTTTACTTAGAGAGAGGCAAACATCATTATAGATGGATGGATTGATTCGCATGTGTTCACAACATTGCATATCTGTGTTTCATGTTAATATGATTGGATAGAAAAGCTTTGGTATGTGGTAAAAGGGATTGTTTTTAATCTTCCCTGTAAACTGTGTACATTTCCCATTTTGCGTTAGAAATTTGACTCCGAAACATGGTCAAACCATAACCATTAAAAAAAAACAAAAAAAACACGCACCCCAGTAATAAGAATGTTCTCTGCAGACGCCCGGTGCCACAACCAAACAAATATTAAGAAATACTATAATCATGATTTATTTCATTCGTTATATTTCATGTTTTATAGAGAGTGTGCAGTCATCTGTCTACAAGCGATCATCCTTCCTTTCCATATTTTGGATGGAATATATTGCCAATCTTTCACCAAGTTTGAACTAGTTAAAGTAGTAAAATTTTTAAGCAGCTCTTTCTTCTGACTACCGAGCCAGATAAGATCATCATAAATCAAACCTTACTATATACCGCAAATTCAGGGAATAAAATGTAAATAAAGATGCCGCAAAATGTATTTAGAACTTCGATAAATTTAAACAGAGGAAACAAAAATATTTATGCTGAAGCAACCGAAAATATATACTGTTTTAATCCTAGCATCGAGGCACAGCATTGTTGTATGTTTCAGAAATAGGGAGGTTTTTCACTAAACAGAGCAACTATTAAGTGTATTCACTGTATTCAGAAACACGTCAGCTGCGTAAATCTGCCTTTCAGAAACACTTTTCAGAAGCATAAAAAGATTAGAAGTGATAAGAATTTGACAAGCTACATTTTAAAGACACCTCCTGTATGTTTGTTAGTCACACTAGTAAAAATTAAACGATGCTAAGAATGTAAAAAGCTGCATCTTAATGACACTTCCGGTCAAGTTTGTTAGTAAAACTCGTAAAAATCAAACATTACGAGCCAACTCATTACAGTATATCTGGCTCAGAAAATGTGAGGCATACCTGCCGCAACTGTTTGGGAAATTAGGAATAATGGTGTTCCGTTAGTGAATTAAGGGAGTGGATCTGTATTGCTCTGGGAATGTATAACAGCCACTTAGCCTAACTGTCGTTACAGAACAAAACGAGATACTTTTTTTTTTTTATAACTGAAGAAAACTGGATCCCTCCCTAGATTGGTTGCATGTTTGAGAACCATTATCACGTTGGAATTCCTTCTGAAGCTAAAAATATAGTTTTACAAATGGTTAAAGAAACAATTAATTTCTAAACAATCAATATCTAAAACCTTGCAAAAACAATGGACAGACCTCAACCCAATAGATCATTTGTAATGAATATCAATATAAAGATAAAATTGTACCTCAAATGTGTTTGAAAACAACAATTCTAATAGTACATATTTTTGACACATTTTCACTTATTAATGCAGTGAATACAGATTGCACATCTGTCCTATTCAGCATATTGTAGAGTGACCTTCGAAGTGATGACAGTTTCTACGAACACAAGGGTCTTTTTCGTGATTCGTGATTTGAAGAGAACATGGTTTTGGAAGACTCGATTGAGAGCCCTTTAACAGAGTTGGTGTTTGAAACGGAGCAGGGCTGTGTTCTCCTGCCCATCCCGTTGGGTCTGAGTGTCAGAGACGGAGTGTCCGAGAGACCCTGTGCATCGGGGGTTTCAGCACCAGTCAGGTGGTGTCGTAGGGTGCAGTCCTCCTTCTGAGGCAGGCGCCGAAACGCTCGGACAAAATCTACTTCACGCTCAAAGGCTCTTTTTCGTCCCCACCTCTTGTGTAAAAAAATTCCCCCTTTTTTCATCGCAGAGAACTAGCTATGTTTGCGCCCATGTTAAACGTGGCCGTTCTCTTTTCTTTAACTTTTCTTTTTCAAGCTCCCAGGGTAGTCCTCTGCGTTGTAAATAAAGCAAAAGCTGGAGAGGACAAGTGTTGAAGAAACGTCTTCCTGTTCGCTGACGGTACGGGTCCCAGGAGAACAACGCAACAAACTAACTGGCGTTCCGGAAAGCATATATTACCCAGCCATTTTGCACCTCCCTCCCGAGTGGCTCAGTCAGTAAACAGATTACAGCACAGATTGAGCACAGCCCTGTGAGCTGGATTTCGAGACCAGCCGTTGCCATTTGCTGATTGTGAGAGGGAGAGATCGGCGACAGTCTGAACGAGATTGGAAAAGAGAGGGTTGAAGACGACTAGGACTGGATGAGACATCGTCTGTACCCTTTCCGTGTTGGATGGCCTAAGCGTACCTGCCAAACCTGTCCCTCTGTGTCAGGAGTCATCGATTTGAAACAGTAATGGACAACTGGCCTCTTACAAAAGACCCCCTCCAACCTAACTCATGATGACTTACTTTGTATGGGTATTTCAGGTGTCCTCATTTGACCAGTTTAAGTGATGGTGATACATAACGATTCTGTCTGCAAGGGATTTTGATTGAATGTAATTGGTTTATAACAAGTACAAGTGCTGAATGTGACACTAAAGAAGACACTCACAACAAGCTGGACTCCTGGCGGTCTTCTCCATCACATGTACACTCTCCAATATCTACACCTCTGCAGCAGGAGGCTTTTGGCTAAACGTAAGAGTGCTGTAACGCACCAGGAAACGAGCCAAGGAGGAAACGCGTTAAAAAGAAGCCGAAAGCAATTCCTGAGAGGAACGGTGTTGGCATTTCAATTTGAACTTAAGCCATTTGGGCTTTCGTGCCTTTTAAGACCAGAACACCCAAGGAAGATTTCAGCGACAGAAATCAATCCACTTACCTGCATGTAGTCCTCTGCCATAATTAGCCCAAATCCAGTGGGACCCCGAGGAGGTTCACTTGGAGCCCAAAAGAACGTTTGTACTGTGGCACCTACCTCAACCCACCTACCCGCTTAGAAGACTGGTCCCTCTGATGCAAACAGACCTTGTGCCCTCTACAGTTCCATGCTTGTCGTGTTAATTGTCTGACAAGCTGGCCATTTCCCTGGGTATAGTTGTTAGCCCAAATTCAGCTATTGATTTGTAAGCAGGTGTTTCTGGGGGCTCTACTGGAAAATGGCAAGCCATATGAAACGAGCGGCCGGTGGGGAGGCTCCATAGAACGATCGATGAAGGATCTAACAGACCCCAGTTTCTATTTCCTCTTAGCGGGTCCAGAACTTGGAGGCATGTGCACTTCAATCCCCTCCCCCGCACCCCCCGCATCCAAGGAGCCGACATCTCTGCATTGTTGCCGGATTCCAGAGGGAGTACATCCCACGCAACTCCAAACCGTTTATCTTCTTGAAGCACAAAGCCACAGATCTCAGGGAAGAAAACCAGTGTGTTGTTATTTCCCAGCTCCCCACCCCGTCCACCCCATCCAATTTTTCTGTTAGATATATGCATGCCTTTTTCGGTTTCTGGTTTAGCCATAGAAGAAAAATGCACCCTGGAACTAAAGCTCTGAAAAATACTTTGTTATCTCAGCATATGAGAGAAATTGTGACTGTTTTGGCTGGATTGATTTTTTATTTTTTCTTTGTATTTGATGCATCGTGTCAGCTTTTCGAGAACGTTTATTCATCTTGGTTATGATTCATATTTGGCTGTTCTGTTACCTTTCCACAGCCATGTGGTACAAAGGACTTTTTAAATTGTGTGCCTTTGTTCTTTGCGCAAAATTTCATGGCTCTTGTCTCATTATGGAACCAAAGCAAAATCAGCACATTCATGTGATCTCATTAAAATGATGGATGACTGTTATACTGTACTGCATCTGCCTGGTGAAAATGTTACAGTCTTGAAACATGGCCTTTCTAGTAGCAAAATTCTTTCCCTTCTCATCTTCACATCTGATGTGCACTCAAAACTCCTCTTGGGAACAGGTTGCCCCGTTTCCAGCCCACCCAGCAGCAAAACTGGCAACATAGGCACCGGGTGGTTCCCTTGTCTGCAGAGCATGTGTTACTCAGCCTCTTGCAGGCTTTCTGGGTACCAAGGATGGCCCCTTGAAGAGTATGAAGTTCCTCTGTGGAAAGAAAGAGCAATCCAATGAAGCTTTTATTCTGCCTGGGTGGAACCTGAGGATATTTCTTGAACTACAATTTGTGAAAAGGTTTTATTTTCTGTCTAACCTTTTTGTTCCTGCTCCTTAGCAAACCAAACTCTAACATCAAATTAAAAAGAGCTATTCATAAATAATTCAACATTTTTTATAAAAGGCATGTGAACTTATTTTCTATTATGAGTTTATACAGTCCTGATTTTATAACTAGAATAAACTGAACTAACTCCCATGCTGAATCTGGGCGAGGTTGTTGACCCCCATTGCTGTTTGGGAACTGCTCTCCCAGAAGCCCTTGTTGCCCTTCCTGGGCAAGAAATCCTTTTGTGGTTCCCATAGCAACATCCACCAACCAATAAGACTTCACTTGCCTTTCAGACAGTGGATTAAACATCAATACCGCTCTGAGATAAATATGAGAAGGTTCCAAATGACCTTTTTAGATACTGAAGACTTATAATTGCAAATATCTGAAGAGATATCTTCTCTTTTAGTGAAAACGTCATATTTGCCTAAAGCAACTCACATGGGAAGTGAAAGCTTTAAATAATATATTATCGAAGAGCATATTTATAGATAATCAACAGCCATGAATAAAACTTTGACTACATTAGAAGATCAAGTCAAATAGCATTTGTGCAGATGTGGAAACCAGTTCCACTTTTCAGTTACCTGTTTGATACTAACAACTTTAGCAGAATCTTATTATCTCAGTTCTAGCCCTACGTTTGCATAATCAATACCTAATTCCAAGAGAATGATTAGATGTGCGATGAAGACCTAAGCACTGGTCCTGCACTGATCACCCTCTGGTGGGCTGCAGATAGTGACAACATAAATTTCTTAAAGTAATCTTCCGTAGCAGCTCTTCCACTGAAATACAATCTGAGCAAAGCACTGAGAGGTGAGCGATCACAATGAGCCGGTTCTGTGTTTCCTTCATATTAAATTAGCCAGCTGCCACCTGCCTCACAGGTGTCAGATGTAATTAAAAGGCAGCAACACACACAACAGGAGGCATTTGCAGGGACCTCCCTTGGCGATCAAGCCTCCGGCACATAGTGACACCCTCGCTCGTCCGTAGCGACACCCTCACTCGTCCATAGCGACACCCTCACTCGTCCATAGCGACACCCTCACTCGTCCGTAGCGACAACATCGCTCGTCCGTAGCGACACCCTCACTCGTCCATAGCGACACCCTCACGCGACGGAGAGGCTCCAGCTTTTTTGATTACTTCTCCGCGCGCGTCCTTCTGTGTCACCCCAGCTTGCTGTATCCGTACTCCCTCGCGGCCATTCTGGCTCCGCTTTCCCAACTACGCGGCCTACTTGTGCGGAACTGGGTTGGCCAGCTGCGTTGATTTGCTCCTTATGAACATGCTGCCCTTGTGGGATGAGAGGGAGTGGCCTCCTGTTTCCTACAGCCTTACTCAGAGACACCCAGGCCGTGTCCTTTTTGGTGAGGAAGGGGAAAGAAAAAATTAAAACATCCAAGGTGACTTTGCATATGTGCCTGTGTTGGCACAGTAAGCTCCAGAACTGATTCTGGAGAAAATCTCCCACACAGGAAAACACAGAGCTGGGAATACATTTCCTTGTCCAAGATTGTAGGTCTACAGGACAACATAGTCCTACAGGACAACATAGTCAAAAAATTAGATTCTCACTACTTCCATGACCAGTTTTTCAGTTTTTCTACTACAGGGTTAGCAGAGATGGAATCTACTGAGTATGAGATCTGAGAAGTGCTTCAATACCCTAAAGATCTCACAATTGTGTTTCTGCTTTCTGCTCGACAATACTCAGATGATGGTTTGGATCATTCCTAAACTTAAACAAAAAATCTACCTTTATGATGGTGTTTGTCATTCGTGGTCCTATTCGCTATACAATCTATAGGAATAATTCTCAGAGCCCGATATGACATTATAAAGGATCAGATCAGAAACACCCAGAGGGACGAGAGGCCACTTCGCGTCTCTACCTTAAGTGAGATCAGGCAAATTAGTGAACACGTGGCCTTTGTGCAGGATATCAGGAGACTGAAGTTCAGTGGACTGTGTGTGTACAGCGGGTGATTAAGAGAAAGTATCATAAAAAAGCAACCTATCAGCGAACTTGGTTAATATTTCCGGCTCTCTGCCCATCCGCCCACTCTTTTTATGTTCCCTACATGCATTGAATAGATAAAGAGGAAAAAAAAATTGAATAACGTAAGGACGCACGACCCACCGTATAACTGTGGTGAGAGACAAACTGTTAGGCAGCTTAGTTTATAATAATTCTGTATAAGCTTCAACCCCGTTTACCACCCATAATCACATTAAACATTTCAAACAAATCCCTTAAACATATGAGAGGCTTTGAACAAAAACCGGGATTAACATAATCTGACACACAGTTTAAATCAGTTCTCTTCTGTGCAGCATACCTCTGCCACCACGAAAACAGCAAAGTCTCATCTTCTGCGGCACATCAGATTAACATCCATCATTTTCTAATCTGATTCATTTCAATTTGAATCTCCCATAGCCATCTCCCTTTTGTTCTTTCAAATGTGTTGTTCATCTGTTGTCAGTGGTTAGTGGCGGCGGTGGCGGGTTGCTTTGAACAAAAAAAGTAATGAAACAACAGAAAAACCAAGGCATATGAAATTAAACACTGCTTTCCTAACTGGCCATGTGGCCTAATGAAATCAACCTTGAATCAACAGGAGTAGCACCGACTGCGTTTGCACACACCCCCCACCCCCCCCTACTCACCCACGCTTTCACCTCAGAAAAACAAAGGAATATAACAAGGGGTTGACTGTTGGAGCATTCACAGCTGGATGGCACCCTCTGACAGGTGCAGCGTTCAGGGTGAAGCCATGCGATTTTAAAGCAGTAATAAGCCGTCTCAATCTGCCACTGCAGCTGTAAATCAGGCGAGGGACCCTGTTGGTGCTGTTGGAGGTAAGAGCATCTTGTAAGAACAGACCTTGCTGTCGCTCCCAGCAACATATACATTCAGGTATATCGGGTGGCGGTGGTAGGGGAGCTGGAATGCCGTCAAGAGAACCGTCTCTTTTGTCAACGAGAGGAGAGAGGGGGTGTCATTCGTCAGAGCTCTGGTGAAGCTTCGCCGTCACAACATTCAATGTAAGGATGGGGCTGACGGTGAAAAAAGCAATCAGACTTTCGGGTGTGATTATACAGCCCTTTCCTCTGATTCCGGTTCTGTTGTGAGTTTGCATATTGTAGCTTAAATTTACCTCATTAACACTATCCTTCCAAATGCCATAGAAGCACACAAAGTTCATCTGAAATTCCAACATATTTTCTACTCCCGTGTGTGCTCTGTATACAGCACTGGACACGAAAACCTATACCACGTCCTTGTGTTATTTCGCAACAGGTCAGTAATTAAACTCACAAACATTGGCTGCACTGTTACTCACGCTATTGCTGCGTCCTGTTAGCCTGTACCATTCCTCATATCAAAAGACAGTGAAATTGTCCGCCCGTCCTTGGCTCTAGTCTACCATGGTTTATTTCCATTCCGCCTACAGAGTGTGAAATGGGCCACAGCCCAATGTGAGCTGAGCAGAATGTTGGTAACCATTGATCCAGAATACGATTTCACTCCTCAGTGGGTCACCACTGTTTTTCTAACTCTGCCTCAAAATACGATCACTAAACTTAAGCCTCTGTTAGAGTGAGGGGGTCGGATACCTGCTGCTGGGTATCGACAACAAGCTGCCGATGTGGAGAAGCCAAAGAGGTGAAGCAAAAGATAACGTTGCCACAACACTATGGGAACGTAGTGCAAGGACGCATGTGAAAACTGCCTGGAGATGGGACTTTAATGACTGGAGGTGGATATCCTCTGTCATGAGGAAGCATATTTCAGAGCCATCGGAAGATAAAAACTGAGGATTTGCCGCTAATGCACTCCAGCAAAAATAAACAGACGCAGAGGCAATCGCTATGCCGGCATCTATATCCTACAGGTCAATCTTATTGGCTGAGCGCTGTGTTTCCCATTAACCTGCGCTATCAGAACATAAAGCAAGAAAATAACATGCTGAAAATAGCCTGATTTCCTAACACCGGAAATCACCCGGCACCATCAAATGCCATCGATGGTCCCTTTGGAAGTACACGCTGACGCTGCTCAAGGAAAAACGGAGGCGACAGAATGTAATGAACTCTTACTCTCGCTACCAAGATCTCGCCTTCAGCAGGGCTGCCACCCGCTAGAAAGGGCAAACGGAGATGGCACGTTATTGTTGTCAGGGGGTGCGGGCATCTGAAAACATTTAGTGTCAGTTGGGAGAGGGCTTCATAGGGGGATTATTTTAGTGCCATCTGCCCTCTTCCCCGATAACAAGGCCTCCCTCCCGATCTTGGCTTCCATAAGCCTCAGCTCTTCGGCCCTTTGCAGGTTCTGTCAGTGGTGACTTTGAAATTTATTATCCCTCATTATAATGCAAAGAATCCTCGCAGCGCGGTAAGCCCATCTCTCCATAATAAACCAATTATAACATTTTTCTTTTAAAGCAAGGCTGCCTCCTAATGAAGTATTCCGACAACAACATTAGAATGAAGAAGAAAGGCATAATTAGGGGAAAGTAATAAAATAAAGGGACGGTCTTCAGCTCACCACGGCAACATGTAGATTAAAAATTTTATATATATATATATATATATATATAGTTGTGTGCCTGTCCTTCCGTTGGAAATGAATCGTGGGACTGACAAGCTCACAAAAAGAATCCCGATGGGCTTCAGAAATACATATTTCAGAATATTTTTGTTGCACGGAGTCTGGAGACTCGCCCACAAGCAGCCCTGGGGACACGCCCAGGCCAACCCTGACTGACAGGCAAGCAGGGGGTCCATACCCACAGCCCAGACCTCACCTACACCCGTGAGTACGGTTTTAATAACAAGACCACGCTCTGATGCTGTCAATCAAAGACTTTACGAGAGAGACAGCAAAACAGCCTGGGTGAGAGGGTTAGACTGAATAGTCTATGTGATTTGGTGGCCTAGTGGCTGCCAGAGTAAGTCCCATACGTTGCCTTTGGTGGCTGCAGGGAGAACTGGGTTATGGCAGAGTGGACATAACAGTGGAGGGAGCCCAGGAGCAGGTCCGCGAAAGACAGAGGGTGATAATCGGGTGTGGACACGTAATAGGACGACTGCCCCTATGAGGGAGAGGTGCACAGGTAGGCAGAAGAAGAGAGGGCTTTCAGCAGGCTGGGTCGGGACCCAACAATGACGCTGACCAAGAACCCGACAGCCCACGGAACAAGAGGAAAAGGAGGAAAAAGACCTCACTCGTGGGAACCACAGGCTCCCATCTGACCAAAGTCAGCTCTCCGGGCCCACCCGGAGGGCTCCCTAGCAACTGTGTGCCTGACCACTCCAGAGGGGGCACCGCCACCTTTGCTCCAAGCCGGATCTGAAGGGGCACTGTGATGCCAGCCACCCTCGCTTGAAGGCTGCTGCCACCACCCTGCCCAGAAGGTCCCTGCTGGCCATCTCCAGAGGGGGCGGCACCTTCTCCTCCACCATGCATGAAGACTGGCCTGCGAGTGGTCCCGTGCTACCCTCTCCTGCTGGGGGAACCGGAAGAGCTGCCGATGCCCTGCCCAGAAGGTCCCTGCTGGCCATCTCCAGAGGGGGCTGCGCCTTCTCCTCCACCATGCCTGAAGACTGGCCTGCGAGTGGTCCCGTGCTGCCCTCTCCTGCTGGGGGAACCGGAAGAGCTGCTGATGCCCTGCCCAGCAAGATTGGAACCACCACTGACCCGGGTGTCCAGCACTTGGGTGGCATTGCTGTTCTTTCCCCTGCTTTCCCAGCCCTGGGTATGGGCCAGGTGGGTCTCCTATCTTGCCTCTTCGTTGGGGCTGTGGCCCTAACAGAATCACGGCCATTTGACCCCTGGTCTCAGCCTCCCGTTTTCTGGGGGACTTGATGGCTGAATGAACCCACATTCTGTGGAGAGTCTGTCTGCTTTGTTGGCTGTAGTTGTATTTATTTATGCTGTGCTTGTGTTTATATCATTCTTTGTTGGTGAAAAGATGAAAATCTGTTTTATTATGGTTTCCACGAAAGGGTTAAAAATTCCCCTGAAAGGCATAAACCAGCCCTCCAACGGCTTCTGGACCAGGCACTCAATTTCAAATCACACATTCTGTAAGGAGAGGTAACAAAACAAAAACGATTGGCAATACCCTCTGGCTGAAAGTGCTCTGTGCGGTTTTTGTCTATTGGGTGTACCGTAATTAAACCACAAGGTAACCACTTCAAGTGGCCATTTGGACAAGCAAAGAAAAAACTAAACTCCTCTACATGTACTGAGTCTTCATATTGAAACAATAGGGGGATACGGGACTGTGAATGTATTAAAGAAAACAGTTATGATAGAGAAGCTCTGTTGGCTTCTCTTCAGTTTCACACCTCGTCCCCTTGTTGCGTCTTGGAATTGGTTTCTTCCGTTCCAGGACACAAGTATGACGACAGTCAAAACTGTCCCAGAAATAACTGGTGCTCCCACAACACTTCAAAGCCATGCCGACTGTGCCCAATGATCCATCTCTTATCTAAAGCTACAAAAATCATGTTCAAAATAGGTACATTGGCGAAGTCGCGTAGACAGGTGTATAAGGGTGAGCTGATGTTTGTAAGTACATACTGTCTGCCCTGATCGTCAATGACGTATTTGAACTTCTGCAACATTTTACAAGATGTGACAAATGTTTAATGTTTGATAAAAAAATTTTTTTTAAAAACCTTTCGAAACGCCAATTGTGCAAATGCTCAACAGGTCTCTACAAATCCGGCCACCACGGCAATCTCCTGTAATTCAAGCACCTTTCGAGCCACCAGTCTTTTAACACACTGCAAGCCACCCAACCTGCACAAGAGGTTCAGCATGGACTTGTGGAAGGGCACTCTCAATGTCACTCTCAATGTCACTCTCAATGGCACTCTCAATGTCACTCTCAATGGCACTCTCAATGGCCAGGCGCCCGGCTAACCGAGAGGAGATGCTGGTCAATAGTGAGCTGAGAGAAGCCGCACTTCCCTGTCAATGGTGCGCCACCGCTGTGAGCTCCTGGTCACAATCAACAAAAGACATAGCCTGGATCAAAACCTGCAAAATCCAACTCATCCCGCTCACAGAGTCCATTTACCTACCAGACCACTCATGCCAGCTTTCATGAGAATGCAAACACACCTTGAGCCATGGGACTGAGACTTTTCTTTATTGTGGAAACACCGCCAGTTAGAGCAGCGTAGACCACCGTTGGCCTTAGTGCGTTACCAATTCCCAGTCCTCTCTGAAAGAACAGAAACTTTCTTTTGAGACCACAGAAACAAAAGACCAACACCGTTCTCTTCAGAGCACCCAAGAAACTCTGTTAATTGTCTTTCCAATCTAAAGCTTAGTTCTCAAAGGCCAGTCTTTTATAGATTTTCTGAAATGTCATCTGAATTGCAGGTCCAACACCCCCTAGGTGAACACTTCCACGGAATTATAGAATTATGTTGTGCGAACCTCCGTTACTTTATTTGACCAAATGAAAAAAAAAACAGATATATCGTCTTGAATATTTGAGACCACAGCCAAGGAGGTTTTCTTAAAGGTATGTTAAACTTTACTTAAGTAAAATATCTTTTTTTCTGTTCATTCTCAAACTTTAAAGTCCAAATATATCCTAGACATTGCAATTTGAATGGACAGGTGTAGGTTTTGTGGTCACTCAGGTATAAACAAGCATATATAAATAACTGGAAGAATGTAGGAAGCTAGTACAGATTTGCGGCAAAGATAGGAGCGATGCCCCAAACAGGACACAAAGGCAGATATTAAAGATCCAGTTTAAGTTGGTAGAAATTGCCAGAAATGATGAGGCAGGTATAAGCCTCTCCTTATCAGTGTAGTATCCCTTCTAAAAGATGTCACCTCATACGTCCCCATGTCCCCATGTCCCCATGACCTTACAGAGGCACTGGTTCTCATCGCTAGGCTTTTGGGGAAGAGTGCTCCGTCGTTGGCTCTCAACGCAACTTGCTGCTAAATCTTTTAGGCAAAAACCTGCATCGGCACGACCCACGCTGCTCGTACGAGGCGCTGGGGCACAGTAATTGATGTGTTTGTTAACATTACACTGCGGTAGCTATTTCCCGACCGGCTAGCAACCCCGCGGTGGCACGTCGAAAAAAACGTCTCGATAACAGCTGGGCCAATCCGTCAGTTCTCACTGTCATTAGAAATGTGATGAAGTGTTACATTTCGAATCTCATGCGCCGTGATTCCAATGGGCAGAGCGTGAACTGCGTGTTTGTTTTTAGACTGATTGGATATCAAACATTTCTCATTCCAGCCAAGCATGAAATTGCCGACTATCTGTTAAATGAAAGGGAAGAGATGAACACTTATCTTTACGAATCCATCTTATCTAAAGATATATTGTTAAGCACTACAGAAAATATCTGTCTAAAGCTACAGTGTGGTACTTTTACTGCTTTAGTAGTACTAAAAGAGGTAGTCATCTGCAACTGTGGATTACCATAAAGAAATTAGATTACAGCCCTTACTTCCATTGTAAAACATGAGGAATTCTCTATAATAAATGCCTCTTTCTGCTATTTATGGACCTCAGCAACCACATTCTTTTGTGAAAAGATTATGATAATGATACAGACAAATTCTCTCTCTCTGTCTTCAATTAAAAAGGAAATTAAGTAGATATTAATTCGGCATTAATGTAATTGTACATTTATCAGCTTCAGCCTGTGTGTATGTGCGTGCGTGTGCGTGCGTGTGTGTGTGTGTGTGTTATTATGTGGAGTTTATGACAATTTCTCAACACTCTGCAGGCAAAACGCTGGGAAAAACATTTTAGTCCAAGCGATTTTCTCTCTCTTCTCTGTTAATTACATTTCAACAGATAAGTTGCAGACCACAGTTGGAATTGTTTGTTACATTATTAGTTTTTAAGAGCTTTCTCTCTAATCCAATGTGACATATTTGATATATTTTCCAACCTTATTCATATTCCTGATACATTTACATTGCTGCGGGTGTCACCTAAAGCAATGTGAACACTTACTGCGCCATATTCTTATTACCTTCTGTACCCCCATTCCTCAATCTTGGAAGGAGATAAAACAGTGCTTCTGGGTAAGATACCAGAACTGCACTCAACTGCATTCATGGACAATACGGAAATCGATGGTGCCGGCATGTCGTCATGATGGTGAAGTTTATGTTGACAGCACCCTGTCCAGGTTTACGACTTTATTATTCCGCAGAGTCTTTAAACTGTGCCCCTTACGTAGCTGGACAACCTAGCAGGTCAAGCTGAGCGAATCGTCCAATCGTTACATTTCTCCGACGAAGCAGCTCTGACGGCAACGCCGGTGACACCAGAAGGCCCGGCTTCTGTGCAGCGCTCTCTGAACGCCGCAGCAAAGTGATGGTGCCGTTGGGGAAATTACAGGCGAGGAGCTCATCGCAAGCCGACACGAATGTGCAGGGGGTAGGCCGCACCAATCTACAGGAGGCTGCGGAGGTATTCTAAGAGACGGGAGGAAGATACGGCGTGTGAATTTTCCCCAGCCGTTCTGTGATGAACAGAGGAACGGGTAATCCCACAAAGACAGGGGCTGATCTCCAGAATCATCCGATGAATTGAAAGGCATATATGCTGGAGAGGGAATGTTTGCTTTCTCTGGGTCTAGTCAGAGGGCATCGCAAAAGCCTGGAAAGTGACAGAGAAGACTGGAACTTCAGACTGGAAGTCTTTAGCAACTGGGGGACTGACATGCGCCGAGGCAGCTCTGTCCTCACACCGCAGACAGGACAACAACACAGCAGTACTGTCGCCTCGCGTGATGCAACCTGTCAAAACCGCTGTAGGCCAGTATTTGGAGCAGAAAAGTCCCTTCACGTATATCATGTGTCCTCAGTAACTAATTGATTTAAATTAAACCAAGTGATTTTGGGGTCAGAGGTGCAACGATTGACAGCGCATAATAGCCACACCTGTTTTGGGGTATGGCTCTATGTGCGAACCTGTGAATGGGTTCTTGGAATAGGGGCAGGCTAATCCCTCCTGTCTTTTAGATTCCTGGTGGGAAAAGGAGCCAGAGTCATGCCCTGAGCTAACCTTTTACTCTAGCTTGGCAGACTGACAGCTCGGGGCTGGCCTGTCAGTGCCTCTTGATTTGGGATAAAAGTCCCTCCTCTGGGCCTCCTGACTCGGGTTCTGCATTCTCATCTGTCACATGCTCAGAGGATGAAAACTCCCGGCCCTTCTTGTCCGTGAGTGCCCACAATGATAAAAATGTGTGGATGTCGTGCTGAATAAAGAGATGAACTTTAACGCATGGCTATTGTTATTGGTAGTTAATTAGGATTGGAGTCTGTCCCAACCCTTTAGAGAAATACATATGTAATGCAACATATAAGCGTAAAATGCCTCCATTAAGTTGTAGTAATGATTTTTGATTTTAACAAGTTATTTCTTAAAGACCAACCATGAACTGTAATAAAACAGACTTTAGGAATTATAGGCTGCCACATGGATTAAAAGAATGGATAAAGATGATTTTCTTCATCAAAGGAGGTAGCTATAATCGTTAGCATTAAAGGTTCCTGTTGCCATTCAAAGTTACATGTCCAAACATGCTAAATCATTTAAATTAACTCAGCGGAATCCAGTTGATTTCCATACTTTATCTCGTCAAATTAATCAAAATCCGAGTAATATGTATCATGCATTATGTATTTTGTGTAATAGTTACACAGATTACCCCCCAAAAATACAAAAAACTCAAACAAGACTAATTTTCCCTCATCTCTCAGTTTAAGTCCTTAGAAAAGGCAGCGGTGGCTTTCAGGCATGCCTTGCAATCAGGTGTGGATTACTCCTGTTGAACTGCTGGTATCTGGGGTTGATTGTGTTTGTCCAATATACTGTTTACACAGACCTTTTTTCTGGGGACTTCAGATTCATTTTAAACCCCCGGTCGGATACATTATTCTCCTCCATAATAGAAAAGCAATTTTCTATCATTCCATTTTGAGAAGCAACCCAGGGGAGTTTTTTTTTTTTTACATGTCTGTGACAGTCTAGCATGGTTTTGATAGCAGTGTCTGTCTGGCAGGTTGCCCAGGAAACGGCAGGTTACTGTCATCTTCCAGCTGGCATGAAGTCACATGATCCAGCGCACACCGCTAAGGCTGTGGACAGTGTATCTCACATAACAGAAGGCGGAAGGAGCCAGAAGCTTCCTCACCCATGAAAATGACCAGTAACCTTAGGAAAGGTCAAAGAAACCAGCACAACTGAAGGGTGTCTGGGGAAATTTGATAACCCACTTTTTTTGTAAAGTGAAGACACTGTGATTATTTTTCTTTGACCGGTAACGCAGGTGAAATGCATGAGTTGGGTTTCAACTTCCTTAGAGGATGGATCGGTATTGTTGCCGGGCCTGGGTTTGACACCCGTCCGTCCATACGGGCTGCAGCTGAGCCCGCTTATGGAGTGCCACAACAATCATTATCAACTTAAAATGATAAGGAGAAAAAACTAGGATGTGTTTCTTCTCCACTGTTATTGCTATTTCTAAAAAGTGGCCCTCTGGTCTGTTTTAGTTAGATATCCCTGTGCTATTCAGTGAAGCTAATGCTCTTCTGATCCGTTTTAATCATTGAATTATGAGCATTTCGTCGTCACACACATTTCAATGGATGAGCGTTATCCTTGCCAGTGGTACTGACTTTCAAGTGACAGCGTTGGATCAGTGGCTAAGGAGGGTTACACACTAAAAACCTATTCAGAACAATTGCCCCTGATGTTTCAAATCACGTGAATCTTTCTGCAATTCATTTCTGTACATTTATAGTTTTTATTTTCATTAAGGTATTGCTTCCATTGCTATATTGATAATGATAATATTCCCATCTAAACTGCAGCAGTTTAACCATGGGACCATCAGACCGTTAACCATTATAATTACTTTGTAAACTTTTGAAGTTTGTTCCACTAGTCTGTTCTATTCAACTTCGCAGTGTTTCCGCACCAGTCAGCGTGTGTTCATTACTCTTTAAACTGAAAATTTCTTATATTTTTAGCTCCATTTCCGTTAATTGGAGATGATAAATCCGAGAGTGTGGAAATGTTCGCACGGGGAGGTGCGATCACGTATGTTTAATCAGACACTTCTCCCCGTCCCCCCACCTCTTCTCACTTCCCTGGCACACTATTAACAGTGTGCTGAAAAGACCGGTTCAAAGCTGCCTCCAAACAAATCCTTAAACTTCATCTAATTTATTACATGGAGTTTATTTATTTATTTATTTATTTTTAAATAAAGCACCTCTGTAAGAAATTTCACACAATTCTTTGACTGAAGTATTTAAGGAAGCATCTGGTATTGCATTTAGGAATAAGCAAGTGAGAGTTCACGTTTCAAGGAACAATAAAATCTTTTTAAATCACTGATGCGGTTTCTTCACAGTTCGAATTTGCCAGTTTTGCCGGTGCATCTCGTCTTGTCCTACATACCCCGTGACCTCAGATGAGGAAGTACGGTCAGTCTCCAGGAATCTTAACCCTTCGAGCCACCCGTCTCCTTTGACACAGCGTGCACAAGAGGTTCACTCTCGCCACCAATGCCGGACCACAGGCCCCCTTGAAGCCGGTAAGTGACGCTGGTTAGTGACAAGGTGAACGAAGTCCGGCCGAACCCCAGGCTGCATGGTGCTCTGTTATGTGCCGTTGCTGCGCCTTCTCAGTCACAATGACTTGAGGTGGATTCGAACCTTAGCATGTGACCCGATTTCAAGTGCGATGTGAAAAGGATGATTTGGAAAATGTATTATTCCGTTCAGCAAACCACAAGATGCCCAATGACTCGACGCTCGGACTTGAAACATCACTGGAGTGTAAATGTGACTCAAGAGAATTTCGCCACAGTTCAAAGCTTTGCTGACTGGGCCTCTGAATCGCTGCAAAAATAGGACTGGTTGGAGCAGAGTGTGCTGTCTTCATTTATCTCCAGGGGCATGGAGGAGTGAATGCAGAACAAAAGAATGCTTTTCCCTCTCTCTCCTGCTGGGCTGAAAATAAATCCCTACATTGACCTCTAAGCAGCAGATTTCAGGGCCCCCTCATCTGAGTGGGTTGTAATCCAGGCTCTCTACGTTCTGGAGAGTTAAACCACACGTTCCAGCATGTTTGCTCTAACTTTTACTAGATAAATCTATGTTAACCAGTAACAAGTCTGTCTTTGATCATTAGAACTCAAGAAAGGATCTGACTTGATTAAACAGTTTTCTTTTTAGGTCAAATCCACAATGAGTATGTAGAGCACAAACGGGTGCGGTTGGTGGTCAATCGGTAAATAGCGTATCTCCTCTTGACTTCTCTTCTGGGGGGTGGGTGCAGAGTCAGTGATGGGGGGATGATGGGAATTATGGCTATAATTGCAGGTGGTGCGAAGATGCCGTAGGCGGGGGCCACAAATTACCCTGGCCTCAATGACAGCCTTCATGCATACCTGAAGCATAGTGAGGTGAAGACAAAGAACTTGATTCCCTGGCACCAATTTGATGTAGCCTTTCACAGATCCTGCCAAGATCGCCATTAAATATACACTGAATGTCCTCCCTAAGTGGAAAAAATCCGTATATCAAAGTTATTTGGCGGCGTATGCAATAGGCTGCACGCCGCGTACTCCTGCACGTAGATTACTAACTCTGCATTCCGATCAAGTTAACTGAACTCACTGTCATGTTCCTTGAATCATTCTGAGACAATGCGTGCTGTGTGAGATTATCCAGCTAGAAGTATCTGTGTGAAGAACGGTAACCGGTAACAATGGCGGAATGTAGCTGGTCAGCAACAATGTTCAGATTCTGTGGCGTTCAAACAATGCTCAGTTGCTATCTAGGGACCTAACGTGTGCCAGGAGAAACAACCCACCCCCACACGCTTAGAACAGCACCACCGCTACCAGTCTGCACCGAAGAAACCGAGCAGGACCAAGTCCATGGACCCATGCTGTTCACACCAAATCCTACACAACCGGAATAGGGTTTTGTTCAGACCAGGCGATGTTTTTTCCACTCCTCAATTGTCCAGTGATTGTTGGTGATCGCGTGCCCACTGAAGCTGCTGACAGGAGTAAAACCCAGTGTGGTTATCTGGTGCAACAACGGCCCATCCGTGACAAGGTCCAGAGAGCTGCGCGTTCCACTGTTATACTGCGTCTTTATTCTCCTTCCGTTATTGTCCTGCCTCAGTTACACACTTTTTTTCCCCCTGTTCCCCTTCAGCCTCTTTCATCAACAAACAGTTTTTGCCTACAACCGCTGACTGGATGTTTTTTTGTTTGTTGAACTATTCTCAGTAATCCCTAGACACTGTCATGGAGTGGGTCAGTTTCTGAGGTACTGGGACCGGTGCGCCTGGCTCTGACTGTCATACCACGCTTAAAGTTGCTTAGGTCACTCCTTTTTCCAGTTCAATCAACTTTAATCAAACAGTAATTGAATGCCTTGAAAAAAATATACCCTTTCGCAAGGGCTTAACGGCCCCCTTGGTTTTGTCTCTGCACGGCTCGTTGTGGATTAACACTCAAATAAATTGATATGATACACACTGTCCCATAAAGAATACACCAAGTGCTATATCAGCTTTTACATTACGACTTCATGTCTTTACAAAGAGAGGAAAATGTAATTCACCTCTAGATATTCAAGAAAAAAATGTCATATCAGTTGACATATCAACATCAATATCATTATCTCAGGTCAATATACTTCTGTCATTTGTCTGTGTCTCACTTTATTGTTCTTAGTTTTGTCTAGAATGTGTCTTAGTTTTACTGGTTGAGTAAAAAAAAAAGGATGCATAAACAAAATAAAATCCTTTGCAGTGCAGCGTGCATTTTAGAGCGGGCAAACCCCACACAAAGCAAAGGAAAGGGAAGTCGTAATTGGGCGGCCACTGCTCTGTCCTTGAACATCGTTGAGTCTCCTCAGCATCACTCAGCACGCAGTTTCATTCTGTCCACCACACTGTCGAAAGCCTGTCTGTCAGCAATGCACACCATTCGATCTCGGGCGGCTTCAACAAAGGTTCCCTGCCTGTAATTGCCGGCAGTGTTCAGGGAACGGAGGTACCAGATCTACTCCTTCCTTATATGTGCAGCACTCAGACATTTCATTGCCACTATTTATTTGGTGCATAAAGCTCACAATCTGTTCTTCCTACAATAAATAACTTTGCGTTTTTTTTTAAGAATAGCATCGAAGTTATTGCCCCTGGGTGACGAAATACTGCACACAAGTTCTTCTTGTAGTTTTGCATTCTGATTTTTTAAATTGACTCCATACGCAAGCGAGAGGACTGGCCCCATCTTGAAAGTTTTTTTCTTTCGGTTTCCCAGACGTGCGCAGCAGGAAGTTACGACACCAGGAAACCGTGACATTCACAGTGGTGACCTAGCAATAATAAAAAAATCAGTTAATGGGAAAAGGCAACCGCAGTGAAATTCCCATCAATTTCTTTGCTTGTGAACGCGGCAGGCTTACTTTCACCGTGTGTTCAGCGGGACAACCCTATCTTTAGTAGCCTTGGGGTGTCTTATCACAAGGAACCTGACTATTGCTGGTCTGTCTCTCAATCCATTTAAACCCATTAACAGCCTCTCCATGACTTTCCATTGCAGTTGGAGAGAGTGGCTATACAGAGACCATAAACAATAACAAATATTTCTGGGTACAACGTGCAGGTTTTTGTACTGGTCTCAGTTCCATACTGGCGTGTGGTGAAAGCACTTCATTTTTCCACATCTATGTATCCAGCTGCCTTTCTTCATCGATCGTTTCCCTGAAAGTGTCTCTAAAAGAAAGTTCTTGTTGTTACCATGGGAACCACTTCAGAAATGTTGTGTGATACTTCCACCACACTGGGGTGGGGGAAAGTTAAGAAAACTTGAAGAAACTGAAGGCCATGGTTGTGCCTGTCTACGTCTTGCTGATGTGTTTGTGTGCCCTTGGGGGCTGTCCCCTTGGCAATTTTTTTGTGTCTAAGTTGTCTGAAACAGGAGACTGGTTGCCATGGTGAGCTTTCCTATAGGTGATTAGAAGATAGAGGAACTGCAGTGAAAAGGAAGAAGCAGCGTCGTTTTAATAAGAACCGGAAAACGCATCTTACTTCCAACATGACCTCTCGACCAAAGCTCTTGGTTTTTTTTGTTTTCTACCTATTTAAAGGTTTAGGCGGGAGTTATTTTTGTGTCACCCAATGTGTATCTACTGTACTTAATTGTGTGTCAGCAAACAACATTTCTGACTTTAATTTGCTTACAAAGGCAACACAACCAATTAATAGCAATGCTCAGGTATCTCTGAAGAGTCAGCTTAAGAAGCTAGTGTCTTCAAATACAAAATTTGTGCTGATCTGTACCATTTTCTGTGTAACAAATTAGCACAGAACAATTATAAATGTTGTTTTTCATGACAAGAGGACTGCTTACTCTGTGAAAATGAGATCAACTGGGGAAAGATGGGTGACCCCTGTTCCCGTTCCGGAAGATTCCATCTACTCCCCACTGACTTGGAGCTGATAGATGGAGGCAGGGAGGGGAGGGAGCAACAGAAGGCCTGGATTACATTGGCACAATAGGGCCCTCACATGGGCTCTGTCTGTACCTTAGCCAATGCCATTGTTTGTGAGTGCATAATGAACTCCATGACTTCCAATGGGGTTGTCGTTGCCCACGGCCCTTGAAACCAGAATCCTTGTTCATTTCTGATATTCCTCAAAGCTGGCAATCCAAAGAGGAGAAGGCTTTTTTTTTCTCTCACATTTTTTTCTTTTTTCATTTGTGCTATAAAGGGCAGAACAATTAACGGCGCTGCGAACGGTGCCCTACTTTCCACGTTCTCGAGAAACGAGAGGAAAAGGGGAAGAAAATTCCCAAAGATGCTGGTCCTCTCGTACTGTGAAACGTCAATCCTGGCTAGGTCGGTCACATGGCTCTCCCAATTATAGAACGCTTTTGACAACCTTGGAGTGAAGATGGAAACTCTCAGCGCCAATATAATAAATCAAAGATACATCGTTAGCTCTCAAGGTGAAATAAATTCAGTATTTACTCAAGTTAAAGGAAGTTAAAATGTCAGGAATTACTGAGAGGGAATTAGGGTATTGAATACTGGTATAGGACAAATATTGATTCCACAAATAAACTATTTTTACGTCCGTAAAAATAAATTAACAGTTTTATTATATTCAATTCTATATAAATTTGATATGTCGATATCTGCTTTTATGTCGTGATAAAAGCAGATATTTCAACCCTGTACTGTGTGTGAATGTGTCTGTGATTCATAGGTCACTGTTGGATCACAAAGCAGCTTTGAAACTCATTTGGGCCGTTGTCTACCACCATTCAACAGCCTTAGCAATGAGTGATTTGATGAGTTAGCCAATAGCGGGTAAGTGAATGAACGGATATTTTAACTACTGCAAAACATGGCGTCACACACACACAGCAAACCTGTTGCTGCAGCCTCTGCAGACAGCTCTGCTTTAGGTTTAGGTAACTCCCCAATATAGGTGCCGCTATCCTGTGAGCCGCAAATGGCCGAGAACCTCCTGTAAGACACATCTACATCTATATTTTATTCATTTAGCAGTCGCTCCTGAGCAAGGTCAGGAGGTGTGAGTGTGACACACTGGAATATCTGGGGAAGTTTAAAAACCAGGAAGATGCGTTCTGATCCAGCTACAGGGGACATGTAGCACAAGCAGGGATACCGGTTTGGAGGAAGAAACAGTAGTTTGAGAGAAATAGGGGCCGGTGTTCTTTATTAATAGTTAAAGCTAAATAGTGACTACTTTTCTATGGCACATAAAACAAATCATAAATTGGATATTTAAATTCATGTTTACATTATACCCAAGAATTTATAAATGACTATTCACTGGATTGCCTAATAAAATGGGAGAGACAATGGCCTGCATGTGTTTAAATTGAAAGGTGTGATTTATGGTGTGGATGTGCTTATGTGAAGTACTGGCTCTGCTGGGGAAGCTAGACTGAAGGGCGTGTGTGTGTGGTTGTGTGTGTGTGTGTGTTTTATGCTCGCATTCATTAATCTGATAGGGGATGAGATCTCCTTTACTGAAGTGTCTCATTAATCCCAGCCCAGCAAACAATAATATGCAGGTGGAGACAATTTGACTGTGCCTATTGCAGCAGTCTACACAAATATTAGATCGTAACTGGTATAAATCTCTCGAAAAAAGTATTTTTTTAATGTGATCAAAGCATCACTAACAATTAAATTCAGAATACAATAATTGAATGGCGAATAGAACAAAAATCGTCCAGGAACTGTGGCGATGAAATGATAATTTGTGTTAATCTGATACTATTGCCTAGCAACAGACTGAGAACTGTAATAATGAAGTGATTAGGCCTATATTTACTCCCCCTCCATCTCTGTGCACCCAGGTCATGCGTAGGACGAATGACATACTTTGGCTCCGTTTTTGGGAAAGTCGGTTTCCAATGTACCCTTGTTACCCAGTGTTGTAGTGATGTGCTTGTGAAAATGCACACATCCATTCCATATCCAAAAATCTGTAGACGAAGAGGAAGGCAAAAATTATGCATCAAACATGTCATGCGAAATAGATTGCATTAGCGTTGCGACATTGTTTCGCAATGGGGTTTCAAAATTTTTTTAATAGAATGGACATTTATTTTTCCTTAATAGGTTAATTAAAGTTAATCTCGTACAGCGGGCTACGTAAGCATTACAGTGTTACAATTAATGTAGTCTATATTTTTGCATTGATAGGTCTACAATGAATGGAAGCTTTTCAGAGCCAAAACCCAAACCAATACATATGTTGAATTATAAAGCATTTTGCGTTAATTCATTTCAGGATGTTGCAATTTGTCATACAATAATTAAATACAATGCAGGCGTAGTGAAATAATACACACTTAATTATTTCTCATCCCTTCTTTATGTCTTTTCAGCATCGTAGTAATTTAAAGTCACAATTAAATATAGTACTAATGTGGATAAACAATCCTTTTTTTTTCTAGTTATGAATGCTTTACAATGCATTGTGATTAAATGAAATGTACTCTAATACACACATTGCATTCCAACATCTGTGTTTTGTTTTACATGATGGATTAGCAGGAAGAGGCTAATATTGGCTAATGGCTAATATTAAATAGACAGCAGCAGTTTAGACCAAAGATTGTTACAGCTTGTTAGGCTGTATGTTTGTCACGTGGAAGATAGAACAAAGAAACAGTTTGTGAACCCTTTCAAATTGCCGGCATAAACATCTCTGTTTCATCTATGTCATAACAAAAGATGACAAATAAAACACAAAAATGTTTACTTTTACATGTCTTTCTTGAACACATTGTTAAAACATAAAGAACACAGCCTGGAAAAAGTATTTGAACCTCTAGGATAATGACTTTAAAAATCGGTAATTGAAGGTGTTCCAATCGATTCAATGAGATGGCAGGTGTAGGTTAGAGGTGCCCCATCATATATAAAAAAACCACAAAGTTTGGTTACCAACAAAGTCTAGTGGTGGTGGGTCATCATGGTTTGGGGCAGCTTTGCGGCCTCAGGGCCTGGACAGCTAGCAATCATCGAGAGAAGAATGAATTCAAAACTGTATCGAGAATCTCTACAGGAGAATGTCAGGGTAACAGTCTGTGATCAAAAGAGCTTAAAAGCTCAAAAGAGGATGCAGCATGACAATAACCCCAAACAGAAAAGCTAATCTACAACAGAAAGGCTGAAACAGAAGGAAATTTGCAACTTGGAATGGCTAAGTCAGAGTCCTGACCTCAACCCTATTGAAATGCTGTGGCATAGCCTAAAGCAAGCCGTCAATGCGAGAGGTGTTAAAAATATGAATGAATGAAACAGGGACGTAGGGTCGAATGGTCCAAAATACCTCCGTACATACCGTTATGTAGGTCTGATCAGCGACTACAGAAAATGTTTGCTTGTTTGAACACACCCCACCAGTGCCCCGACAGTAATAACAATGAATCCCCTACTGACCCTTTTAATGTTTAATATAAAGGAAAAGAAAATAAAAAAATGTATTTGTTGGATTGTTATGAAAATTTGTGTTACAGAAACCAAATAAATAGACTTTGCTGCCAACGCAATCTATAAAGTTGCGATAGCGGAAAAGCTGAACATGTTAAATAAAACAACGTGAAGTCGCTATAACTCAATCGCTACAAATTGGATGCATAAACAACATTGAAGCTATGGGTAAACGAAATGACTAGACTGCTGAAATATGGTTGAATGTTAATCTGTTCAATTTTGGATGAAGCGCGTCTATAATCGCGCCCCAGGAAAGTGATCGGCTCCTATCTCCTCCCCTTACATTGTATTTAATTTCTACACTACTCTTGCGGAGCCAGCATGTAACCACAACAGGGACACTGCAATGCAAAGTGTCTGTTACATTTAATTCAGACACCATCATTAATTGTGGCATTTAAATACTATGATGCTGAAAAGCAATTAGTTTGCGACGAGAAAATAATTAAGCATGTATTGTTTAACAACGTGTGCATTGTATTTCATTACCGCATGACAGGTTCTCAATATCCTGTAATGCAAAATAACGATAAACGATGCATTTCAGCATACATATATTCTTTTGCATTTGGACCTATAGAAAACTTCTATACCTGTCTTTTTTGTAGTGTGAAAACTTATTTTACATTTACATTGAGTTTAATCACATCGCGCGTGAAAGCAATTGGCATACCGAATTAAATACTGTAGGCCTACACAGGCAATACAATATTTACATGCAGCTCTTTTGTAGCGGCGAATTATCGAGTGCCACTGAAAGGCTCTAGGGACGAAGCAGATTAGCCTTCCTTTTACATTACCACTTGAAAGCAACACCAAAGATTTTTCAAATGCAGGATCAATAATTATGTTAATTTCTGGAGTTCTGACGTTGAATAATAATTTACAAAATTGAGTGAAAGGTATCCAAAATGCAAACGAGTCGGTCAATTTAACTATTTTTTTTTAGACCAGCTTTCATTTTCATTTAGTCTGCCTTCACCTGAATTTAAACATATAACAGCGATAGTTAATATATTTGCGCTTCTTAATTGCATTAGAGTTTATGATGATAACCCATTATGTCATCTCAATTAAATCACAAAGATTAGACGGCGGTCGCTTTGACTTTAGAGCAATTATGAATTCGTACGGAGGAGCGTCAGTAACCCAAATAGGAAAATAAATCGGATTATGTTTTTTTTACAGATAGATCATTATAAAGTCAAGTGACAATTTCTAAAACACTACTTGAAAGTTTGCTATCATAAACGCAACTGCAAGTAATCAGCCTGGAATTAATTTAATTCAGTGGGGAGAGTGAATACTGGAATTTTTCTTTGGGATTTTCAGACACTTCGATTTAATTTTGTCCGAGTGTCTGATACCTTATTATTTACTTATTTCGTGTTTTAAATTTAAAGTGGTTGGATTCATCTTCGAGCAATGGCGCAAAGTAAAAGTAAATATACCATAATCGGAATATATTCGGTCCGGAGTACAAATAATGTAATACACATACAAAAATAAACACACACATGGCAAATAGCTCAGCGAATTCATAAAATGCTGGGTTTGAAATTGGTAAAGAAATTGAAGAAAATGTATTGCCTTTGATTCAAATACTTTTATTCAAAGTACTATTTTTTAACAAGTGTCAATTACAGAGCATGAACATTTCAGCAGCAAATTCCAAAGCATCTGAATTCAACCCGACTCCAGCTAACACGCAGCGTAGTTAAATAATACATTTTATGAATATTCAGGAGGGCGGAACAAAAGAGAACAGAACACGAGCCGATCTAGAATGAGCCAACAACAAGTTTTGTGAATATGAAGTTATTTTGAATGCCGTCAGCATAAAAAAAAAATAAAAATTGGGACGGGGTTATTTTTAGTGTATACAAGATAATTTGTTTTCATATGTTTAAAATTAGAACTGCAATATTACCAATTTCAAATGTATGTTTTTTGGAAATAAATTGCCAGTATTCCTTTTAATTTTTTGTTGGGTGCTTGGAAATGATAAATCCTATATGTACATATATTCAGTGCTAATTATAAAATAGCAATTTGCTCTTAAATCTCTTAAATTGTGAATAAGTAAACTCAGTAAATCGGGAAAATGTTTATGCTGTCTTGCAGAGAAGGCATGAATTAAACGTTTAGATTAAAAATGCAAGTTAGCATGTATGGGCCATATTTCATTTAATGACTAATAGTGATAGAGAAAAAACCCACTCTGGTGCTGCCATTTTTATTTGTCATTCGTTATGTTTGATTCTTGTTATCTGTCTCAAAAATATAAAAAAAATGCATGACCTTGGCTCTGATCTCACAATCATCTGGCCCCCAAGCAATGTACCTAACATGATTATTTTTATTTCAATCTAAAATCCTGGTTTGGAAAAGTGTCGAGTAGGGCAAACTTCTGAAACCTTTCAAGTGCTGTTTTGAACATCATGGATTTTGATGATGGCTGCCTTTTGGCGTTACTGGGTTCACCCACCAACAATACTAATGAACGTGTCATGGTAAGGATGTCCACATGAACGCAGTTAAGAAGTTTAGAAGCCCATGGGCCATGCAGAACCCTATTGTTGTTGATACTGATGCCCGTGTAGAACCCTATTGTTGTTGATACTGATGCCCTTGTAGAACCCTATTGTTGTTGATACTGATGCCCGTGTAGAACCCTATTGTTGTTGATACTGATGTCCTTGTAGAACCCTATTATTGTTGATACTGATGCCCATGTAGAACCCTATTGTTGTTGATACTGATGCCCGTGTAGAACCCTATTGTTGTTGATACTGATGCCCGTGTAGAACC
>JAOYSI010009932.1:0-10637 GCA_025775065.1 Hiodon alosoides
CATTGGCCAATGTCCTCCCTCTGTCCCTCTTTTGCTACTATCCTCCCTCGGTCCCTCATTGGCCAATGTCCTCCCTCGGTCCCTCATTGGCCAATGTCCTCCCTCTGTCCCTCTTTTGCTACTATCCTCCCTCGGTCCCTCATTGGCCAATGTCCTCCCTCGGTCCCTCATTGGCCAATGTCCTCCCTCTGTCCCTCTTTTGCTACTATCCTCCCTCGGTCCCTCATTGGCCAATGTCCTCCCTCTGTCCCTCATTGGCCAATGTCCTTCCTCTGTCCCTCATTGGCCAATTTCCTCCCTCTGGCCAATATCCTCCCTATGTCTCTCATTGGCTAAAATTGTTGCATCCTCGCAGAGACGTACCCTTCCACTGCCCCCCACAGACCACAGGCAGACAAATAATCATCCTCATTCCTTAAACTGCGCCACAACTCTTTACAGCTTATAGCATTTCACAGTCAATTCCCATAAATCTGTAAGCTCAGATTAATATCAGCTTATTCTAAACCATCGTGGTAGCTGCTTTACAAAATTAATAAATAAATAAATAAATAAGGGTCCGCGTTTCTTAAGAACAAGAGAAAAACAGACAAACAGACAAAAAAAAAAAAAACAACAACCCTAAATCTGCTCTCTGCAGAAGCCGATTTCCCAACACCAGGAGAACTTGCGCTAAAGTAAATACACCGGTCGTTGCTTAGTAACCAGATACCCAAGCAAATCGCACCAAAGGCTGAACAACAACACCCCCCCTGCAGACAGACCCCGGCGGTGGGTGAATTCTGCGAAGCACGGCAAGCTGTTGGGCACCACCCCCATCCCCTACCCGTAGTCAAGAGGAATCGTTTGGACCGGCATGCCGAGACTCACCTGACAAGAAACACTCCATCAGGTCGCTGTGCGTCATCTTGAGTAGGCTGCGACCTGAGTAGGTGGCCAGCGTGGGGTCCGCCCCGTAGGACAGCAGCAGCCGCACCACGTCCAGGTGGTCATTCTCCACCGCGTCGTGCAGAGGCCTGGAGGGAGGGCCAGTCTAGTTACAGCCGGATTCTCCTTTTCCAGAGAGTACACAACTACACAGCAGGCGGCCAAGCCGGATCCAAGCAGAGAATGTCAATGGGGTGGGGGGGGTCCAAAAAACTTTTTTATGTCACAAAATCCACTCCAGTTTTATTTATGACAGCTCTCCGATCAGAGTTGACAGAATTTTCACATTAATTACATTCCGTAGACTACAACAATGACGGACTAATTTTTAAAAATCTACTCTGCACTCTAATTAGCTTACTATGAAATAATGGACTTCAGTTTCTGAAAGCCTCCTGTTGATATTAACCCATAATTACAAAACATGCAATTAGAGGAGCCTCGGTAGCAGGAGAGAGAAAAAGGCTCCCGGTGACATGGGCTCTGGGAGTGGGGGAACGCGTTGGTCTGCGACGCCCACCTGGTCCCGTCCTGGGCGCTGCAGTTGATGTCGGCCCCGTGCTCCACCAAGTGCTGCACGATGGACAGCCAGCCGCGGGCGCAGGCCTCGTGCAGGGCGCAGTAGCCGGCGTTGTCACGGTGATTCACGTCGCAGACCTTGTTCTCCAGGCAGTACAGCACCACTTCCTGAGGACACAGAGGGTTCGATG
Source organism: Hiodon alosoides (assembly GCA_025775065.1). Taxonomy (NCBI): domain Eukaryota; kingdom Metazoa; phylum Chordata; class Actinopteri; order Hiodontiformes; family Hiodontidae; genus Hiodon; species Hiodon alosoides. The sequence goes on from JAOYSI010009932.1 coordinate 1,638, forward strand.
GTGAGCAGAATGACAAAGCCACACCGTCTGAGGACACAGAGGGTTCGATGGTGAGCAGAATGACAAAGCCACACCGTCTGAGGACACAAAGGGTTCGATGGTGAGCAGAATGACAAACCCACACCGTCTGAGGACACAGAGGGTTTGATGGTGAGCAGAATGACAAACCCACACCGTCTGAGGCATTAGAGGGCACTGCTAGCCAGCCGCTTCTCGCACCATCTCAGCATCCCATTCAAACCGTCCCAATATTAAGCCGTCCCAAAACATGAAACTGGGGCATTTCTGCGGTCCCTAGCCGATACCACGCCTTGTTTAAACGTCGCAGCAAATCAACGGGCAAGCCGCCGCTCTCATTGTTTAGATCTGTCCCAAATTGGAGAAGGTTGGGTTTGTTTAATATGTGGGGCGCCGGGGTGAGCCCCGTCAGGAAAGAATGGGAGCACCGGAGCTGTCTCATTGGGAGACCCAGGGAATAAATGGCTCATTTCATTTCAACCCGTGCACTCTTTACACATTTCCATTTCTATGCAAATTCTCACAACAACGTTCGTGCCATTCAAGACGTTCCCCCTCCTATCGTGGCGCACAACGTCGAGAATACCTCGCCCCAATCTGTCGACAACGGGCAGAGGAGTATTTCCGAACAGCTGGATAATAACAATCGGACCTCCCAGAAGCGCAACGTTTCCATCTTGCTCTCAACAGATCTTGATCCTGAACAAAACGAAGGGACTTTTAAAGAGAACACGCCAGCTTTGAGCCAGGTGAGATTGGAAATGAAAATGAAGAGATAAAGGACCTCCGCCGTGCTGATTCTCCGCACCCTGGCATCTGAAAGGCAAGGCGGGAGAAGGGGGCAACTGGTGGGCGCTCCCTACCCTCGTCTGCCTCAGCCGGGGCCCACGTCTCCATTAGAGCACCCTTGCTCCCGGAGGACACGGACCTGGGAGAGCATTCTGCAGCCAATTAATTCACTCCGGAGCAGGTCTTAAACCGATTAGCCGATTAAGTAAGAAAGACCCAGCCACATTTATCAAATCTCTTTAGCCAGGCAGAAGTTACTGGCTGAAATTCCGCAATAACCAAATAAAGGAATTAAAACGAACGAGGGCGAGACAGATAAGGCATGCTTGCTTTGCAGATTCATGTCATAATGAGAATGAAGGTAACATGCAGTGGTTCCGTTCGGCAATCCCAGACGGGAAGGCCCTGCGGTTCACGTGACAGCGCCCACCACCACGGCAAAGCGAGCGGCTCACTGGACCGGGCAGAACCACGGCGACGTGGGCGAGAAAGGCCGGAACGTGCTCAAACAAAGCGTTTCCTAAACATCCTCTCCCCTCCACGCGCGCTTGCCGAGAAGATTCTCGCTCTTGGGAGAGAAAGGTTTAACAGCCGGCAGCCACACTGTCACGGATGGGCGCCCCGTTATCTCGCCCTTGACTCCGAGCCGCCGGCGCGTTTCCAACCGGTTTTGGTAGAGGGGAGCCAAGCCGAGCCCGCGAGCAAGCCTCGGGAGTTCCTCTCTGAGAACGCGAGGCAGGCTTCCGCCCATCGGCGTTAAGCATTGCATTAAACGGACAATAAAGCTGTTTAATAGCTTGAGGAAAGAACAGGCGCTTATTGAAAGCTGTAGATCGCGCGCGGCAAGCCGTTGATGTCTCCAAAGTAAAACTCGACGCCCCACCCCTCCCTTCACCGTTTAATCTCCCTCTCTGAAGCGCTTCACTGAGCACAACTGGAATCAATGCATCAAAATTAATTCAGCAGACATTTAACCCTTTACTGCAACAGCGCCTGCCAGAAAAGGCATCCCTGTTTTCCCAGCAGCGCATCTCGGCGCCGAGGGAAGAGTTATTGAATCTAGCACACTCTGACAGACATACATGCACACGTACCACATCTTCAGAGAAAAGCATCGCTCAGTATCTTTTTAAATGATGTTGATCGTGCACCACGGAGGCGTACACAGCGGCGTCGGACTAATGAATAATGAATACGACAGAGGCTAATGAGCAATGCGGACACAGCCGGCGAGGTGGAGGAAGCCCACGGCTTGGCTGGAGGCAGCCCCTTATATACACCGGAGCGGCTGTCGGGTTAGCGCGTGCGGCGCAGACTAGCGCTCGGCTCTTTGGCCAGAGCCAGCCGCTTTTGTCGAAAGCAATCTCAAGCAGAGACCCTGTGGCGGACTTACGCACGGAGAGGACGAGAAGCCCCCCCCCCACGCGCGCGCGCGTGCGCGCGCGCTCGCTCGCTCCAACCCCCACAGCCATGCGCTTAGCGCTCAGCCCTCGAGATCTCTTGTTCTAATTAAAACAGTCTGCGAAACACAACGAGACAGAGAACGGCGCGCGTCACGCCGTCTGCGAGAGCTAAAATAGAGGTGACTGGAAGGCTCCCGTAAAGAGCGCAGCGAAAGGGCTGAGGCGCACTAAGTGGAGCTTTTAATTGAAAGAGTTGCGAGCGAACACTCAGTCAGTCAGTCGCCGTGTGGGGGTAGAGAGGGAGACTCACCCAGCCGCCGGAGTGTAACGTTACAATACAGCAGGCTTTTCCTCCGACAGCTCCCACAGGCAAGACCAGACCTGAGGAGGTGGGGGCGAGTACAGAGTTGTGGGATTGGGGTGGGGATTTATCCGGGGGGCTTTCGCGAACCTCCTTTCCCGGTGATCCTGACATAAACCCATCGAATGGCGGTGTGGCGGAGGGTTTATGTGTTTGTGTGTGTGTGTGTGCGAGTGTGTGTGTGCGTGCGTGCGTGCGTGCGTGCGCCAGGCTCCCTCTGGCAACCCCATACTTCCCTGTGTTATTAACACGGCTGCCAGTAACCACAGCAGGTAACTCCAGAAGCAGACGTGAATCATGAAGACCTAATTTGAGACTCCCCTTATTAGCATTTTAAACGCAGCGACGGCTTGCTTTTAGACCGCAGAGAGCAATGGGAATTAGGGAGGGGCTTTCATGTGCAGAAAACGGCACCACAAAGGGTGAGGGGGGCCAACACTGACCGTGTCACAGGGGCCCCCCGAATGGCCAGGGGGAACAGCAGGGCAAACTGCCGATTCGAAACGCAAACCCAATAACACAATCTCATTTCATACAACTCAAATGGACTCTTCCAGGAATGCAGCATTTTAATACATTTGCATAGAGATTTGCAAGCACACGGCACCCAAGGAAATCGAGTTTCAATCAAATAAAGTTGGCAATTCCCGCTAACTGGCTTCAAGGAAAATCATTTCTATCCACATGTTGATTGCAACACGGCTTCTGGAAGGTCACTGAAGATCAAAATCACGCAACGCCTTCAGAACTGGTTTAAACCCACCTTTTTACGCCTTTCAATCGCGGTATAAAGTCGATCTTGTTTTAGAGCTCAGGTGGAAATCCCAGCCCATCTTGGCGAGGACCTGTTTAGATTTTTTTTTCTGAAAGGGAACTTAAGCGGCAGCTCAGGCGCGCGCTTCGCGGTGCACACCTCGGTCTTTACAAGACATGTGACCAGCAGGCATTGGTCGTGTGGGCGCGTTGGAGGGCGAAAACCCTGCCGCAGCTAGCCCCGAGAGGGTTAGACCAATGCCAATGCCTGCTCGCCAGGGGCCCTACTCTGGTTCAGGTGTAAGAGGCAGGCTCCCGTCAGTGGGAAGGGGTAAAGGCACCGACGGGGGACACTGAAAGCCGGTCAGTCGGCATTTACCTCACTGCGCGCCAAGCCCAGTAAACGGCCCATGGCTTATCGCACACGGGCAGCAAGAAAAGCGCTTCCTGTCTAAGCCCTGTGGAAGACGAGTGTACAAAACAAGCTTCTGGCCACCCCACAAACAACATCCCAGCTATGTCTTGGTCCGCCCCGGCCGCGTGTCTGTGCGGGCGAGAAGAAAAAACTGGCACTCCCAAAGACGTATAATTGCAGAATGCTGGCCGGCCAGTCTCGCTTTTAACCAATGCCCTACACACTCGGTACAAAGCCATTACACTGTGATTACATGGTGGGACCGTCCATTATCCTCAAGGGTACTATGTCCCCAGCTCTCACACGCCGCCCTAATCCATACACTGAGAGCTTTCCTTTGATGAATGCTTGTCTTGAAAATCTATATCTATATACAATTGCAACTTCCAGGCCACAGTATAATCCCTGTCTAGATGGACGGTGACAGAAACCCTGATGAAAAAGGGTTTTGACTGAGAGAACTGCGCTGTCACAGTGTGAAGAGGGGAAGATCTCACGAGTTCTCCGGGTAAGTGCTGACCACGCTTCACCTGCGGTCAACCAGGGCCGGCTTGGTCGCCGACCTATGGTTTGCCATGAGTAACACCCCCCCCCCCCGCCGGCCGGGGGCTATTTCAGCCAGTGGGTCCTGTGGACGGCAGGCAGCTAATGGTCTGAAAAAGCACCTATTTAGCACCTTCTCCACAAAGCACCTTGGCCAAGAAGATTAATTAAGCCCTAGATGCCGGAGAGCACTTGTCAGATAACTGATTGAGCTTTAATGGCAAAGAGCAATTTTGCCTGAAAGCAGAATTACCAAAGAGGTCTATGGGAAAAAAAGAAAGGTTGTTAACGTACACACACACGCACTCACACTCGGGGGGGGGGGGGGGGGGGCGGCCCGCCGCCCCGTTAGATGATGAGGAATGAGTTGGGATCAGGGCCAGGAGATGGAGGGAAAGTTCTGGGTCTCGCGGATCGAATCAAGAGTGCTGCTTTAATCCACCCTTTTGTTGCAAAATATGAATGCTGATCAGTGGAATTTTTTTATTTATTTTTTTATTTGTCTGTTTATCATTATTTTTTGGTCCCAAAAAAAATTCTATTATTTTTCTCTCCATTTCAGATGGAGCCAATTTAATCTAAAAATTGTAACATATGGCATCTCCCACACACTGCTGCCACCTCAGTGGTAGAAAAGCCAGCTTCACAATACATTTTTCAGAAGCTATTACAGGATTCATCAAAAATTAAAAAGGATGTCTAGGAAGTCTGCTAGGGAGGCGAGAACAAAGAAGCGAGTGAACACCGTGGATACTGGGATTATGTACACCCAGGCTATCATGCCGAATACAACACAAACGCGCGACTGTGTATTCTGACCGCAAATTCATCAGCCGTGGTCCGTTAACCTCAGTCTGTCGTTATGCAGTCAAGACAATCCAGATATGCTGGAAAATTCCGTCTTCCGCTGCCTCATCACGGCCTCGTAATAGATACTGGCAGGGGGAAGATGCACATTAAGACAAAACAGTCCCTTCTCCTGTTAACTGCAAAGTGGATAAATGTTAATTCAGAACAGAACACATTGCCATAGACAGCAACATATCAGACAGTGAGACACAGCTATTGGTGATATCCCAGGAATAATGACTCACCATATGTAAAGGGAAACAAATTATATGGATATGATCAAAATATACGGAATGGAAAATCTTTTGACGGAACGTCCAACTTTTGAAGTATTTCCAACCTGTTTGTGGATTTCTCCTGAAGAAATGTCATACAAATCTTATTATCCTTCCTTTTATCTGTTTAAGTCCATACATTTTCCACAGAAAAACCACTTATTTACAAAGAACGGCTGGTGCAATGAATGAAATTGATTCAGTATGGCAAATGTCCATTACACATTACCCTGGGAATAAATGAAGATGAAATGAAGTACAAAGGGTGAGGCTTTTAGCATGCGCTCACCCAGAGAACTCTAAATTCCGATATATTCCATAAACTAGTGTATTTTTGAAAGCGTAGTGACATGGGTGCTAAGACCTAACCCTCATGCAGAGTGAACAAGTTCATGGAAGGGGCAGGGGGGTTGTGGTGCTATGGGGGCAAGAGTCACGAGATGGAAAGAACCACCACCTGCCCCTCCCAAGGATTAACGCCCCGCCTGGCTACTGGGTGCGTCTGGACGCGGCTCTCCACCCACACGTGAGAGCCAGCTCGTGTTCCACACAGGTCAGGGCAATTCCAGCGTCTGAATCCCCACGCGCCTCCCCGCCAGCGCCCAGATCAATGATGAGCGGCGAACGAGAAGCACCTGCCCTTATTGGGCCAGCCGAGCCACGCCCCGCTGCTGCTAACCAATGCGCTGCAGCTGAGTCATATACTCCGGAGCTGTTGATACTAGTACCTGAGCAGTGGGGTGATGTAAGCGTAAATGCAATAACAGAGGAAATACAAATCTCAGATCAAATCTGCACATTGTTACAAGGCAGATGATACAGTAAATTCCTGGTAAAATGGTAAGTGCTTTTCTCTGGAAGTGACCACGATATTGCACAAATTTCTCAAGTTTTAAACTCTTCAATAAAGTACAACATCTTCCACAGTGGGATTTACGCAAAAGAATTAGGCAAAGAAACTCACATATTTAAAATATATTTATATCCCTCGAGTCTCATTAATAATAGCTGGTTGTGCAGTAGAAAAGGCTGTTTTCTCCCTCAAGCAGTGTGTGTAACCAAAGGCAGCAAAAAGGGAGAATGGCTATTTACCTCACATTACTCATCCTCAGGGTCCTGTAGACATCTGAAAGAGAGGTAACAAGGCCTGTATTTAGAATGTGTGGCAGACACAGTTGAATGGGGAGGGAATGACGTTTGGCAGGTTTTTTGTTATAGAACACATGGAACGATTATCTGGGATTATCAACACATTGCAAAACCAGAATGCCACATTGCAGAATCAGACACTTTGAAGGAGCAGGTGCAATGTAAACACATTCATTGAAATTCATGACGTATTCTAGTTTTCGCAACGCAGACAGCCAAACGCAAGCCACACTAGGTTAAGGCCAGGGCCGTTTTACATTGAGTTAATTAATATGAGTTATTAATTACAAGTCGCTGACACAGAGCATGCTGATGAATTATATGGTTGTGTACAGTGTTTTCCACTCCTGAGACAAGGATTTATTTTCCTTCCACGCTGGCACACCCAGAACCACGGTCTCCGAAGAACAGAGACGCGCGGCGCCTGCCGCCTGACGCGCTACCCCCACCGCGAGACGTTTTCCACGTGCAGGAGCACGCCGTTTCCCCCTGAGCGCAGGAAACAGCGGACGGTGGAGGTGCTAACACACTCAGTCTCCAGTCGATCTGCTGTGAGAATTATTTCGTTTAATTAGGACAGGTGTTCCTAAAAACCTGCCCAGGCCTTTGCCATCGGAAAAAAAACGAAAAAAAAAAACCTTTAAATCAAGCACTTGTCAAGCCTGCGATCTGTCGCGTGAGCCGGAGCCAATAATATGGGTGTTAAACCTCGACGATAATTGCTTGTCCCCACCTCCCGTTGTCAGTAAGAAGCCTATGACAGAGAGTCGCAGAGAGGCAAGTCCTTTGTGGAGTTTTTGGAGGCGGTCCACCGCGCTGCGTGATAACGCTCCTTTCGGGGAGTAAATACGTTGCATCTGCGTGCGATTACGGACAGGGCATGACGCTAATGACGATGGAGCAGATATAGTGTGCAAAACTAGACTGTTCGGGCTGTCCTCAATGTCCACACCATTTCAATTTTATGCGCTCTCCTTCCATTTTGCAGGATTCTTCCTGTTAGGATTTCGGGTTTAAAAAATTTTCTGATTAATGTTTAATTTATATTTTAATAAGTGTTTAATTTTTGCAACACATCAAACATACAGTGAAATGCATTTATTTTCTCTGTCGACCTTAGCTCAGAGGAACATTATTTTTATTTTTTTTATTTCTTTGTGGGTATTTTTCATTATATAGCAACTGATGGCAGTACTGCTGTAAAACCTCAAATTAAACTGTCACTATCTTTAATGCAGTATGTTGGCATCACTATAGTTACTGTTTGTCACAAGTTTTCCGTTTCAATACATTCAAAATTTAGGAGTAAATTTAACAGTGTACAATATACTGTAAATATACAGGATGTACTACTGTGCAAAAGTCTTAGGCACGTGAAAAAAAATTCTGTAAACCAAAGATGCTTTCAAAAATAATGAAATGCAAAGTTTCTAGATACTAATACTATAATACTATATTATTTTTAACATTCTACATAATTCTAGTATATTATACATTATGAAATAATTAATTATATTTCTGGTGTGAGCTGTTATTATAATTATATGTTATTATATATTATATATATTATATTATATAACTATAATTATTAATACTGGGATACAATATCCATAAGTTACCGAAAAGAAAAGCTACTAAATAGGGAAAGTTCAAACATAATTGGTTAGATGTTTTACAATTCAGATTTGTATTTTGCTTTTGTTTTTAAAATTCAAGGTCCTTTCCTTGTCAACGTGTCTCTGCAGAAATAGAGGCAACATGTCACTTTAAATGGTTTTATTAAATATTAAAGTAGAACAGAGCCCACAAGACTGGAAGCCAGCCAAGCTGGTGCAGAAACCTGACAATGCAGACAGAGTGTGGAGAACCTGGAGTTGCTGTTAAGCTATCTATAGACTGCCTCTGCTCAGAATGACATTACACACAGTCTAAAACTGCCATTAAATAAGCTTTCTATCTAGCTAAATTGTAGAAAACACGTAGGATGACCTAGGGTGATCTAACATGAAAAAGGTCATTAAAAGAATGAAACTGAACCAAAAAAGCAGCATTCACATCTGTAAGTGGGGCAAGTGACGCATTCTGATATGTATTGTCTGATGCGCATTCTGATATGTATTGTCTGATGCGCAGTCTGATACATATTGTCTGATGTGTAGTCTGATACATATTGTCTGATACGCAGTCTGATACATATTGTCTGATACATATTGTCTGATACATAATGTCTGATGTGTAGTCTGATACATATTGTCTGATACGCAGTCAGATACATATTGTCTGATACGTATTGTCTGATACGCAGTCTGATACACAGTCTGATACGTATTGTCTGATACGCAGTCTGATACGTATTGTTTGATACGCAGTCTGATACGCAGTCTGATACGTATTGTTTGATACGCAGTCTGATACACAGTCTGATACGTATTGTTTGATACGCAG
>JAOYSI010009934.1:0-10635 GCA_025775065.1 Hiodon alosoides
CCCCCCCCCCCCCCCCCCCCCCCCCCCCCCCCCCCCCCCCCCCCCCCCCCCGCGCCCCCGCCCGGGGGCGCTCGGTCGGTTGGCAGCCACAACCTCCTCAGACCCTCACCAACTGTAACTAACTACCACCAAAATCTCCTCTCACGTTATATAAAACAGACGCCTGCCTTCTATAAAACTCCACCTTTTGTGATTTGAAGTTGCTGTGAAAATGTCAAGAGTGCACGGCCCTGGAGACGTCTATTTACACCTCCACACGGAACCCTCCCCACCAGTCAAGCACCCGGGGACGCCCAGCGGGTCGAACACATTTCCGCATGCTTCACAGCCTGCCCTCATTTCCCCAGCACTCAGCCTCCGATAGGATATTCACCAGGACGCTCCGTCTTTTGATTAGGCAAGGAGAGGGCAACCACGTTCTGTGGAGCGTATCCTACTTGCAGAGGTTTGAACCGATTCCTCTGAACCGAAAGGGGAGCCCATATTCTGCCTGACAGCCAATGAAGAGTTGTGCTTGAAGCTGAACAAATTAAGACATCAGGGAGTATCAGTACTTTAAATGCCTGCAATAACGCACTCAGTGTTCAACAGTGCAGAGCTTTGCACCCTCTGCACGCTGTGTAGTTTAAGACAAGAGTGGTAAGGGTGCAGGCACACACGCACACACACAGCTGTGGCAAAGAACGAAGAAGCCCAGGAATCACTGGGGCTGTAAAATGTCACCGGCTGTCACAGGCACTACCCCCTCCTCTCTGTCACCTCATCCCTAGAGCGGCGGCGCCAAGGACACCAGGACGAATCCCGGCAGACGAGCGCGCCTTATTTTCAACAGCGATTGGTCAAGGATGATCATGCGACTCTTCAAATGAAATTGACTGGTCAACGCAGATGTAACTTCACTGTTCCCCCGCTTGCAGCACAGGGCGAACGGACACCCCCACAATTCCACTGCAGTGCCCAAAATTTTGACATTTCTCTGTTCACTAGAATTGGAAAGAAGGGTGAGGGTACATTCAGTCTCAGATCCTGGGTCGTATAGGGTCAAACTGAACCCAGGCCCACCATGTCCTCACTTGGTCAGTCTATGGGGAACTTGTGCACAGACACTCACAGGCTATCAAAACGCACATGGGTACCAACACAGACGCCCACGTACCCAAGGCAGGATGTCAGCATATACACGCAGGCCTACAGAAACAACCCAGCTCAGGAGTCACGGAAAGCAAAGCGCTGCCGAAGCCAACATGCCACGTGGCGTGGCAAAGACACACAAGCCCCCTCCTTCAGCACATCCCATGTCTGTCATTCCCCACACACCCACCTTGGCTGTAGCTTCTCTGATGGACGTGTTCAGGGCTTGTTCCCGTTCCTGGAGCCTGCGGTGTATGGAAGACAGACACGTCAGCGCTCCTTCTGGGAGAGAATTTCTGACTGTCTTATACGCAGGCATGTACGGGGATGGCTAAACAGAGGACACTCGCTCTTCCATGTGTTCTCAGGGAGCCAGCAGCTATTCCCCATTACCAGAGAATTAGGGTTATTTCCATAAATAATCGTCAAGAAAAACAGAGCATATTGTCAACGCAAGGCCAAGTCACAGTTTATCATTTTAAAATGCTGCAATTGCCTCTGAAGAAATTTGTTAATTTCTGAATAAATATACTCCGAATAGCAATGAAGGCTTTGCAATGCCATCGTGACAACCCTCATCAGGATTTTGAGAAAAAATGAGTGCTCAACACCAATATCCATTTCTTCTATACAATATCAAATAATATAAATATCAATTTTTAGGATTTTATGATTGGGAAATAACAGAAGTCAAGTTTAAGTGTTTCAACGTGGCTTTTGGGGTCTCAGATGTGTGTGTAAGTTGAGACTTAACGTTATTACCGCCAATACAGTAACGTTACACCCGCTGATGTATAGGCAAACGTATACATGGGGTTTATTTTTTGTAGTTTTCTACCTCCCGGAATTGCCACAGATTTACTGCCGTCGAAAACGCCACTATCTACTCAGACCTTCACAGGCTGGTGACCACAAATACTGCACTCAAGTTTATTACAACAAGAAGAATGACAGGGTAGCGTTCACTGGCGCTCTTCGGCAAACCGGCCCTTTTTCTGGCTAGCAGAGCCAAAAAAGGTGACTCGAGGGGCAGAATATTCTGAGATAAAGGACTTAAATGCTATTAATTATTCCACAAATCAGTCCACACTGGGGAAAGGGCTCCACACCCTGGCTGAAAACGGAACAGCGAGGATGGAAACAGATTTGACTCCAATCATCACCGCAACCACCAGCGCTGTTTATCCCCGCCTCGCACGAGCCCATTGAGGTGAAAGCTTGACATTTATCAGGGGATTCGGATATTAAGATTACGGACCACAGCCTCACAAGCGGCACTAACCATCATTCATGTCCCCAATGGATTGAAACAAGAAAATTGCTTTGCATTATGAAGGCTCAAAAACCATTAACTTCATCCAACGAGTGGGGGGAAGGGGAGAGAAATGTATTCATTTGCTTTCATGAGAAATAATAAAAATTCATAACACTGACAAGGCGGCGTGAAGTTCAATCTCATTTACGGGGGGTAGTGCAGGTGAGCGTGAAGTATTGCATGCACAGAAATAGCAGAGGGAGGAAGAAAGGGGGGGGGGGTCAACTTCCTGACCGGATATTTTTCCATCAGGCTTCAAACGAACACCTCCTGTCAGACACCTTAACTCACTGAAAGTTGCATTTGAAACGCAATGACAAGTGTTCTGCTGACCAGCAGGTTTCCTACTGCATTTGCGTATGGAGTTAAATATATACTCGTTTAGGTTTTAGTTGCATTTTGGTTTGGTTTAAAAATAAATTGTGCAGAGGAGGGGAAAATTATTGAACCTGTGACCTAGATGCGAGTCCCGGCTTCAATAAATGTATAGCTGTATAAGCAAAAACAAATGTGGCTTTGTAGAACAGAAAGGGATTTATCCAGGTAACAGGCTCACAAACATTGGTGACAATCTACATTTATTTTGTCTTCCTGATGAAGGACTATAGGCGTTGGCCTTCTTTTATGGTTTTTATGTATTCTTAGGCTTTGCTCTCTTTAGTTCCACATTCATGGGTGCGATACTGAGACTTCGCACAACGTTCAAACTGGAAAGAAAGGATTAAAGTTAATTGATTATTGAGCTGCACAATCACTTCATCGTAACTCAGAAGCCAAGCTCCGGGCCGCTCACCTGAGGACCGAGAGCGGTGGGTGGGAGCAGATTTGAGCACGGTGCTTAGAGGCAGCCACCTCCTCCAGAGCCCGGCCGAGCTCCCGTAACTGTGCCGGGGTACAGCTCCGCAGGGACGAGCTCTCCTCTCCCTCCAGCTGCTCCTCCTCCTCCTCCTGGCGGATGTCCTGTTCCAGACGCCGGCCCCTCTCCCGGAGCTCCTCTAGCCTGTGCTGCAGCTCCTGAATCTCGGCCTGCAGCCAGGACAGATAGAGGCTCGCAATCCGGCCAACCTTTGCACAGTCCCTGAACCTCTGCAAAGACATCCCCACCTAAAAATCTGGCCACTAAACAACTAGACTTTTGGGGGTGGACAGTGGGGGTATAATGGGGCCTTACTGGGGCTCCACACACCTCTTCTCCAGGCCAGAGTTACCTCAACCAGCTGCTTCTCCTGGAGCAGACGCTCTCTCCTCAACAGGGGGCGGAATACTCCTTCACGACCCTGGAGCAAAGCTGGGCTCTCCTCTCCCCATTGCGGCTGTGTTCTTTCTCTGTCCATCACACAACAAAAAAACAACCACCCTCAGCCTCCCATTCAGCGCACACCGGCGTTCACACAGAGGGCTCCGTTTATCCCCCTGTCGTCGAGCGACGGCAAGTGTCCAACGGCTGCACTCACATTCAGAGAGCCAAATCCGTTTCTGTGGACAGCGACCGGGGTTAACAACGAGGGCTTGTTACTCCCTGTAAAAAGGGTTCTACAGACACAAGGAGGCCTTGTTGTGAGCGGCCAAGCCTGCAAGACCTCCACTCACAAGGCCTCACACTCACACAATGAGGATCGCAAGCGGAATCACAGGCAGGAGTCCGCTTTTGGCGCGATGGAAGTCCGCCAGCCAGCCAGCCCGCCCGCCCGCCCCAGGGAACTATGGGAAAACGATGACTCTCAGAGATACAGAGCACTCGTCTTTGGCATGCAGCAGCAGCTGGAGACCAAGAGTGCGATAAAGGAGAGCCAAGTGAAAGGGTCTCCACACAACCCACAAAAGGCCTTCGTGCGAGACTGGTGACCCATCCCGTGCCGTGCCGTGCCTGGGAGTCCCCCCCCCCAGGTTGTGCCTCATCTCAGAGTCACACTGGGCTTCCCTGCACCAACGCCGTCTACAGTTACCCAGAGAGGACACGGATAAACAGCCGCTTTTTCGCTTCAGTTTGACGAGTGGCAGTACCATTTTCAATTACTCAAGCACCCGTTTATTTTTCACTACTGTCAGTACAACGGAAACACAAAACAGAGTGCGCCAATTCACGGTGTGCATCATTTCCACAAATCTCAATACATTCTCTGTTCTTCTTTAAATCATCATCAGCCTTAAAGCTGGGTGCCTCCAGGCCCAGCGACTGACTTCCTATGCGTCTGAAAGGGCTTCCCTCCAGGTGTCACACCACAACCACCGGTGAGAGGGAAAAAAAAACATTCTGTACCGCGAAAAATAGGAAGGGGCTTTAACCGGTCACCCACTCAGTTGAGCAGGATGGGAAACTTCCATCTTCCAGCCACCAGCAAGCGCTGCAACAACGTTTTATCTGCATTTCTGTCACTAACGTGAGAATCCAAGGATATCTGGAGTCTTGGTTCCTGGTTACCCGGCTGATCGGGAGAGAACTGGCACAGAGAGGGATCAGTTCCCTGTAACGTTACAGCAGCAGGTTGTTCAGCCCAACCTCTTTCCCCGAGAGGCGAAGCCGTTGCATTACAATCTAGAGCAAATGTTCCCCACTCATCTTTTCACAGCTGACTTGACAATGACAACCCAGAACATCCCTCCAGAGGCCAGACACAGTTCCTCCTACTGTCTTACAAGCAGCGTCTGCAGTGAAGCGTACGCAGCCATCGAAGGTCAAGTGAATAGGTAGAGGGATCCGAAATAGCACCAACTTAGTTTCCTTTACATGCTGCAGAATCACTAACATTACATACCTCTATTTTGGGGTGGTACCTAACTGCACCATCCCACCCCTCCCCCTACCCAGTCGGTCCCATCCCGTCCTGCCCACACTCACATTCCCCTTCCCGGTTCAGCTCAACCAGGCCCTGTCCCAACTCACCCACAGTGTCCTCCAGCCCTCTGGAGGGCGCTCTGAACCCCAGCTCTCAGTCGCCCCAGATAGCCGGACACCGCGGGGTGTCTGGAGGGGAGGCCCAGCTTTAGTGTGCCCCTCTCTCTCCGCAGCTCCTCCAGCTTCTTCCCAAATCGCTCCGCTGTGGGAGACAGACCAGAGACGTGAGATCCCTGGAGATTACCCAGCGAGTGTTCGAGCTTCAGCTTGTCAGGTGGAGAGGACTGCAACATACAGTTATTAACAAGCAGCCAATTCAGTTTGCTTTTATTTATTACAAACAAGCAGACACAGAGCAGTGCAAAATGAAAACTCTCCCTCCCAGAGGAAATAAAAAGATGCGGAATAAAAAGAAAACACAAATCTAGAAATGACTAACAACCTACCACACGGCATGTAATCACATACAAGATACAATTAGAGTACCTTGTAACCACGTATTTCTTCCTGCCTGGCTCAAAAGTATATTAACAACAGGACATGACTATAAAAGTCGAGCAAAGAAATCTGGAGTCAGCAATTTAAGAAAGGGACAGATGTAACCTAGATTAAAGATGACACCGGGCCTAGGAGATTTCACCAACTCTGCCAGGGACATGGACTGAAAAGAAGAGAACCTAAAGAATGAAGTATCAGGAGCCCAACTGCAAACATAACTGAATGTAGGGCAATGACACACAGTCAGGCCACTGGAGCTGTGTAAGACTTAACGAAAGCACTTGTGTGCTCATCACATCACACCACACAGAACTGGGGCAGACCGGTTCCCTAGAGAAATAAAGCACACCCACGGGGGGGGGGGGGGGGTGTAACGTCACGTATAAACAACAAAGCGGCAAACAGTGGCTTCATGTTAAAACAGAAGTTTTGATGCTTTTTTGACATTATAATAGTTTTACCGTATTTAGCAACACCGCGTTTCAAGGCATTGCCGCGGGTAAAGCTAACGGCCACAGGTGCCTCCAAGTGTACCTCAAATCCCCTTGGGGGCTGCCCTACTTTTCAGCATCGCCACCCAATAAGCCACAAGCACGGATTTCACCGCCAGTACCTACACACAAACCCCACTAAGGACAGCGTTTCAACTGCATGCGGATATCACATTGCGCTTCACCAGCACTGAACACTTGGGAATGAGTGAGGTGGAGAAACACCTGCTGCCCAGCCTATTCAGACAGCTTGTTTCAGAATCCCCCCCCCCCCAATATTGACAAATTAATTCTTAGATAATGATTTCAAGTAGAGTTTCACAAAGGGGCACACCTGAAGAAGGCTTCTCTGTCAAAACCGGTTTTATTCATTTCTTTTCAGTTAAACTAGTCTCCACCAAGCCAACAGCTGCAGCCACCCACACTACACTTCAAGTTCTTATTATTTTGTCATCATTTGGCTGATGCCCTTATCAAGGATGACATACATGTGGTGCAAACTAACATTTATAGGGGTGAATACGTGCTGTTCGGGTGAAGGACCACGTGCAGGGGTGCAACAGCAGAGCCACTTGGGACGCAAACCTGTAACCTATCCAGTCAAAAGCACAAGGTCTTTACCATTAGCCCATCCGCTTCCCACATAATGGTCTTCACCATCCGGACTGACTCCCGGGAACAAGGACAGACCATTGCCCGTGGTACATTTAGCCCGCAGACCCAAGATGCAGGAGCCTCCGAAGAGAGCGTGGCCTCCAGCAGAGGGCACCAGTTTGCAGCAATTAAGGGATTTGACAGCATTACTTCGGTCTTCGTGTTCAAATTGACACTGGTAAGTACATATCCAAACAAGATCAATTTCCTCCAACATCGCATAGGGGCAGATTAGAGATGCCGAGCAGTTTGTTTTTTTAGTCGAGTCGTCTCTAAATTAGAGACCTTGGTGCGGTTAACGGAATTTTTAGATTGAGACCCTTAACTGTAACAGTGTTTTTAAACAAACAAATTCACGCCTCTCACAGCTTAGGCTAAAGTGCCGTTTGCAGTATTTCACCCGCGCTCACTAATGCTTAATAAATATGATGCAGTAGACCGGACGTGAGGATAAACCGAATGCACATTTAAAAAGGAGACCAACATAACTGCGACGGCAAAAAAGAAACATTTAATTATTTTATGTACTCACATACATTAAAATTCATCAAATCGTACGATCACAGGAGAATAGGAAACATGGCACACAGACCCCCAATGATTCAGTTCCCGTTTCCAGGGAATAACTGGACCTGACGGGAGTGGTAATAAATAAAACAAAAAGAAAAGACCTATGCAATTTTAACGGCCGTGCTCCGTTCTAGGATGGTACACAAGAAATACGACAAACTAGCATTACCAATACAAATATTGGCAAAGTTTAGAAGACCCCATTACTAGTTCAAACAGAAAATCGCGGCAAAAGAATTACAAGGGATTGAAGTCCTGCAGCCTTCCAGTCACCAGATGGTGAGAAGCTAAGAACGTGCTAAGAAACTAAGTCCGTTTAGTGCCAAGTTTTCATGCCAAGGCCCCCCAAATAGCATAAGCTTCTGGCCGGGGCCCCCCTGTCTTTAAAAACACATTGACAATTGGCAAAAAATAAATGTGCTGGCGGCCCCCACTTTGAAAACCAAGGAGATAAGGCACATTATTAAACATATACATGGGCGCACATTTGATGTGTCTCAATTTTGTGAAGAGGGACATTTTCAGTCCTTGTGATGACCCAGCAAGTTCCAACCCCTGGCATGTGGACCAACCTGCGACTTCTCGCTCCGCCCCACTCCCTTCACCACAAACCCCAAAGTGTCAACTATTCTGCACAAACACAAACAGCCCTTATTTGGAAAAATGTACTGTACACTTGTCATAACTTTTGAGCATCGAGACAGAATGTTTTAAAGCAAATTATTAAACTTAACAGGGAGATTCTTTAGATCTAAAAGTTCACTATAGACCTTCATTGCCCACAGACTCACACTTTACCTGAATCATAGTCATCTTCTAAGACTGCCTTCTGTTGGAGCCTCTGCAGCTTCAACATCATGGACTCAATCTGGGGAGGGGTGGGGAAACGAAGGTAATGGGTCACCGAACTCAGTAAAACACAACCTTGAGGGGGGTCGCCCCTTTTACAGCCTTTCAGACTCACACACACAAAGCTCACCTTGGCATTAGTGCGGTTGCTCTGCAGGCACTCTTGGAGGACGCCCTCGTATTTCTTCAGCAGTGTGTCCCGGGCGTTGCTGGGGCAGGGGGTAGTGCTCTCGTAGCCGGAGGTGATGGAGGAGCCCGAAGCGGCGTCAGAGGAGTCTACAGACAGAGAAGAGGCGGCCTCTGCATCCAGGAAGGAGGTGTTGTAGTCGCTGGCCCCTTCCTTTAGTTCGGACGGGGCCACTGCAGAGTTCTCCCATGGAGCGACTGCCACCACTCTCCACGGCTCCCCATTAAAGAACCGTGCTGGGGCCCTGTTCATTTCTGGGGACACTGGCAGAGAATCCAAAAAACTAGCCGGCACTAACCCGAGTCCTGATTGGCCCAGCAATACAGGCCCCAGTTCCGATTGGCCTGGTAAGACAGGCCTGCACTCTGATTGGCCTAAAGAACCTGTGGAGGGTTTGGCCACTGCAGTGTCTATCCCAGGAGTAGAACTTAATGACAGGCGGATAAAGCTGAAACTGGAGTTAAAACAGTCATTAGCAGGAGATTCAGGCGTGTCTTTCACACCATCGGGAAAACTGAAAATTCCCCCTGCTTGGAGATCAAACCCAGACCTGTCCTGTCCTGGGCTGGCCATGTGGCCCCGCTGGATCCCATTGGCAGCCAAAGGGACGTTCGGTCTGGAGGCGCCGGGCAGAAGCGGAGTGGACTCTAAGCCTCGCCCCAACGGCCCCCCATTGGTCAAGCAGGGCCGCTTTCCCTCGCCCTCCATGGTGATCCCTGGTTCATTCAGCAATTCCGGCCGCATGTACCCAGGTCTCCGCAGATGGGTCCTCCGAGGGCCTTGTCCCACTAAGGCTACAGCTGGATCACCTGTTAAGACAGACACAAACCATTAGTCTAATGGAGTTAACTCATGCTCCAGCAAATAAAAACACCCACAAAAAGCATGCATGTGAGGGAAAAGGTAGGTCTTTCTTAAGGAAACGGCCGCTGGGTTAAAATGAAAAATCATCATCATTCATGGCACGTACTTTTAAAGGCGCTAAACTGCCTGCACCGCAAGGCATGACGTATTGCGTAATATGAGCCGTCTTTCTACAACTGAACACCATGGCAGACAGATCTGCAGCAGAATTCCTGGCATTAAAGGAGTTCAGCTGTTCTCAGCTGCCAGAAGGTCGTTCCGTCCCAAGTAGAGAAGCCCAACAGTGCCGAGCACCTGCCGGCGTAGGATTAAAGTTACAGGATGCACGGTTTGAAGAATTTTAATGCTTCATATTGAAGCGGACAACAACCCAGTTAGTCGTTAAACTGCTTCTCCACCGAGCGTCTGCAGATTGGGGAAACGTCAACAGCCTGTTTGTCAACGATGAACAGGACTGTGACATGGGAGAGTGTATGACTGGCCCAGCCTCTACACACACCCCCCTCAGGGAAATGGGGTAAAACAATACAGTGCGAGAGGAGCTGGTGAAACGGTTCAGTTTGATCAAAAAGGCAGTATTGTAGCTACAGTTCCAGCGTTCAATGAATGTCCCCTCGGGTCTCGGCCTCCCGGACCCTCCACACACAGACAGGACAGTTGTGTCCTTTCTCTCCCATCCTCAGTCATGGTGGCTTGTCTGATGACACGGGACTGGGAAGTGGGGGAGCTCCCCCTCCACACTCACAGAGAGATCAGACACAAAAGGGGGGGTGAAACAGAAAGGGCATTCATAAAACCCTGAAACTACAGCTACAATGCTGCCTTTTATATCGAGAAACAAAAAAAACCATCTCATCTGCCATATTTAAACCCATCCCCTCCCATCCACTCTTATCGTGAACCGCACAGGAACAAGTTAAGATGTCCCCATGTTAAACCTGGGAGGCACGAGCATACTCCAACCACAACACAGCAGGAAGCACGTTTTGGAAATCTGGTCATTGCTTTTGGTCTCTGGTTAGCTCTAATACATCCAGTCGGGAAGTTTATAATAGCAGGGTTTACATAGACACCGCCCTGAAAACAGGTCACTGAGCCATATGGCGAGTGCATGCGTGTGTGTTGGGGGGGGGGGGGGGGGGGGGGGGACAGAAAAAAAAAAATGGGAAAGACGACAGAAACGAAGAACAGTTTTCCAAGCAAACAAGCCGACCCCAAAACCCCCCCCCCGGGAGAGCAG
>JAOYSI010009935.1:0-10635 GCA_025775065.1 Hiodon alosoides
AGGTGAAAGTGTTTAAAAAAACACAAAAAAAATAAAAAAACTTAGGATAATTATGTGTTTTATTAAAGATATAAATATACTTTTTTTTAACGGAGAGTGCTTGGTAACAGGGTTAATTTTTTAAAATTTTGTGCCCATGCACAAGTAACAATAACAGGAAAGCAGGGATTTTTGGAGTTGACACTCCAGGAGAGCAACATCACGTGTTGCAGAATGACAGTTGTGGATGTGGCAAATACTCTTTACCTTACTAGTAGGCATATTGTCCCCATCAGGCCTCTGAATTCCTACCAATAACTCTGTTGTATGAAGACGAAACTTGCATTTGTCAACCTGAACCGCAATCTTTTCCCAAAGCTGTCTGCAGTGTTTGGAGTGTTTGAAGTTGGGGCATGCTTCCTTGACAACTCCTCGGAGACCCTCAAACGTGTTTTTGCTTTTTATGTATAGGAGAGCTCCGGAGTTTAATTTCTAGTGTTCTCTCCATCTGTCTCCGCCCAGGCAGCAGAAATTGCAGTGGTTTGTCAGACTTTGTTGTTGTTTTCCAATCTCTCTTTGAACATCTTTTTTCCTGACAACTCCTTTGTTGTGATGTCAGTGAATGAATGCCTTGCTGTTTGGGGAGGTCTTCGTTATTGCTGATTGGTTCCCCTTCCCACAGGCAGCCCTATTAAGTCATCTGGTCACTGTATAGAACGGTGAATCTTCTGCTACTATGTTGATGTCCCAGTTGAGGCATATCAGACAAGTGGAAAGCTTCTGACAGTTGGTGGGAATGTGAGTATTGTCAAGGGCAAACAAGGAGGTTGTGAGGGCTTCCTCAGCTGACCATAGGCCCATCCCTTTTCCTTCCTTAGGAACTCACAATTGTACATTTGTAGCTCCTCCTGCATCACATGCAGATATTTTGTACTATTTGTCTAATATTAAGGTGCACATCTACCTTTAGAGGCTGGCAACAGCAAAAGCATAGAGACCTACTGTGAGTCTCGCCTGTTTTCCCAATAACTTCATCCATCAGGGAACAGGAACAAGAGACGTATCCCAGCCCACAATACCGGCAAATTGATTTTGTGGATCTTTGAGCCAATCTGAGCTGAACTTAGCGACTGTTGGCATTTTCGCTGGAGGACCAGGTTTCATTACAGCGTGCAATAACAACTCTCTGGCTACAGCACATGTTTTATGTGGGAGCAGGTTCCCGTGTCTGTGTGGTGTTCCAAGATCAACTGAATCAGACAGGTGGGTACATTTCAACAGAAATGTTCTAAAATCTGACAAAGTTGCTAGGAATCAGACAACACCTACTCATTGCTCACCGCCACTAGTCCCCCAGCATTGTTGAGAGACTCAACAAAACTATGAAACTATGGATTTCGTGAAAGATCCCAGCTGGGTAGAACAATCAGCCCCCTGACATTGCAGTTGCAATGACTAATGATAAGCATTGTTTGATAGCAGAATAGTGTACATTGAGAGCTAATACCTCTATATAAACAACTAGGAATTGAAAATGCATCTCTAATTATGGTTGCTCAAAAGTTGAATTCAGGATTTCTGCTCAAGGGGTGTGGAAACAGGTAGTGCATGTTGCTCTGGCAAAAATGACTATTAAAACTAATAAACAATGCCAACCTTTTAGTGGTTATGAACAAAACTTCCTGAAGTAAAGTTGCATTATTTATATGTGCTAAATTTATCTTTAGAGGCTTTTCTTTCTCCCCACTTATTACTTATTATACTTTTTACTGGTGTTCATGGATTGCGCTGCTCAGAAATATAATTATGTGCAGAGTTCATTTTCAGCTACCCCCAGTAGAACCGTATAAATAAATGTAGTGGGATTCATTCAAAATATTCTGGTTAGAATTTTGTACTGCAATTGTTCAGTGTCAATACGCCAGACAATATCTTCAGTGTGCAGAAGATATGTTATGTGCTTCAGAACGCAGGAGATCATTCTCAACAGCAGCGATTAATTGGGTCAATGATGGACCTATCTACTCACTACTGAACCAATCAGATCTGTGGCCTTTATCGTATAATTGTAGGAGGTAAATATGTATGAGTGGGCAATAAGGTAATTATATGACATCATCAGTCTGTATTTGATCGATCAAAGTCATGTTTTGCCTCACCCCCCCCTCTTTAAATCTTTTTCAGTGTTTTTAGACTTTGCAGAAATGTATACAAATTGGGTTTTATCTGAACATGTCCTACCTCCATCTGTTGTCCATTAATCCCTGCCTGATTTAAACTTTTTTTTCACCACACATAACGTTCAGCTGTTTTTTGTTTTGTTTTTTAACCTAGACCCATCAAATTAAGTTCAATGCTGATGAGGAATATATCTCAATATACAGTTGAAATGCCTCATGGCTCTTCTGTGACAGAAGGATACCCTTGTTTGTTGATTGTGAACAAGTCTTTCCTTCATTGACCATCTATATCTTTCCCTGTTTGATGTTCCCTACCAGACGTACTCTGGGGTTTGGGAGGAATTCCGTTGACACCTGTTACGAACCAAACACACAATAAAATAACATAAACCCAAATAAAAAATCACAGTTGTAGCTGTTGCAAACAATCCAGTGTTTGGTGTTGTTAACTTTATCTGATATAATTCGATAGAATTGCTACTTTTCCTTGGTCAGAATCTCAGAATGCAACTGCGCTCAATTCGTTCACAGGGGAGTCTGTGTTGAGGGTTGAAACATAACATTTGTGGGTTGTAGGCGGGAGAGGTGTCTTTTCAGAGTACCTATGTTGGCAGAGCCAGCCTCACTGTCCCTAAACTGGGTTTTGCTCCTCAACTGGGATTTGGAATTGCTCTTGTAAAACTGATAAAGCTACGAAATGATTCAAATGAATATGTAGCTGTTTAAATGAATAATATGTATAATTACTTAAGTTATGTCACTCTGGATAAGATCAATTTTTTGAAAAGTAAAATATTTTGAATATTTCTTAGAACAGTAATTTACATCCCAGCTCCTTAGCTTAATTAGGTGTTTTTGGAAAGGAGATCTAACTCCCCATGACAAAGAGAATTCTCACCCATTTATCATCGCAAATACTGCATCCTTCATGTTTACTGTCAAGTGCAGGCAATGCCCTTTCATCTTGTGTTACTCATGCTATCCCCATATCCATTCAAATCCAGTTCTGTCCTCGCCTCATTGCTTCAAACCTTACAATTTGAAGGCTCATATATGGGGAAAAAAAAAACATGTGTGTTGGCAGTTTTGTGTTTTGGGATTTACTCTTATTGGCCTGACAAATTACCCTCACTTTACCTGTTTCTTCCACACAGCTTTGTCATGTGAGTCATGCCGCTTCCATTTCCTGTTTTCGGAGCTCAGCCATCTTTGCAGCCAGGCTTATCCTCACCCATGGTTTGAATTTTATTTTATGCTCTGCATGTTTTCTCTTTCTCTTTCTCTTTCTTTCTCTTGTGCGTGCTCCCCTTTCCCTCACAGTGTCTCTCAGGCAATCCTTGTGTGTGCACTAACCATCCCTGCAGCTGTGTCGTGACTGGAGAGTGGCAGAAGCTGTAGATCTACATGGCTTCAGAAACTTGACTGTTCCCACCGACAACACTTTCCTTTTTTATATTTATCCACATCACTTCCCTGATACTTGACAGTGAGGTGCTTTAGGGGGTGCTTTCTGTACTCCTCATTGCATTCTTGTCTTCAGCTCTCTTCTATCATCTGACATCTATTTTTTTAATTTGAGAGAATTGTCTAACCTGAACCACTGCTCTATCAGCAATGCATACGTTTTAAGTGTTAAGTTCTCTACGATGTCTCTTCTTTGAAATGGTCCTGTATGCCGACAAAGATCTAACCAAAGTTCTCCCATTGTCTTAACTAAATTATATGCGCCTCAGGGTTGGTTTCTGTAAGTGTATTCCTTTCCCCAGCAACCACTGAGTGCTGTCCGCATAGAACGGGCATGTATAATGGATGATAAAGAAGCAGCTTCTAGAATGGAGGGAGGAAAAAATAACTGGGGGGAGGGGGACTCTTTTTCAGAGTTTATTGTGAATTAAAATAATATTGACAGCTTTGTGAACCATTTCACAGAGACCCCCAGAGCATAAATTTATCTAATCCGCCTAGCCTGGTCACATCCGTCAGAGCACTTGCTCATGAGTTTAGTTTTAAAGGAAGCATTCTGAGCAGTGGTGCTCATTTAGAAGTAGAGTAATGTGCTGAAGAAAAGGGCTACTGGGCTTAGTAGACCATTCATTTCTCAGTCTGCATAATAACTGTGATTTCATGAAGGGAAAGGTCCTGCACTTTCACTAACCTTTGTAGAAACTAGTAATTCATAAACCAGTGCAAAAAATATATATTTTCTTTTTAATTCATGATAATGATTGAACTATAAGAGTTTGAACCTCATACCCTTGTATTACAGTACCTAAAAGGAGAAAAAGTGAACTATTGGTTGAATAGTTGTGTTTGTTTTCTTCCATCAGATTTATTTTCTCATTCCGTCGATGCTAGAGTGCAGGGAGTTTTCACTGAATTCTGAATGATGAATAACGCAAAGCTGAAGGCTGCATTAAAATATTCATGAGTTTTAGATGATTGTGGTAAACAGAATAATTCTCAATAACTCATAATAACTGGAAAAACTGTGTCTCCAGTGTTTTCTGTGCTGCTGGAATGGTAGTGGAATTACTGCAGGGTCCCCCATCAGCAGTGTTTAACAAACTCTCACCTCCAGGGTTAAGATCTGTTCCAGTTTTTTTTTTTTTTTAAACAGGTGAAGTACTCATATATTACACAAACACACATGTTTTTTCTGGAGATCCCACTCAGTTACATAGGCTACTCGATGATTGTTGGAATTTATATTTTAAATTAAGGCATGTGTGTGCCCTATGCAATGAGCATTTGTTTTGTCTTATGTCATCAAATAACAGTCAAAAGTTTGATGGCATGACAGATTGATGCTTCACATCTCATAAACATGTTTTATAGATACAATCATCGACAGCCCCGGTACGTCATCAAGAGGATCAGATCAACTTCCTCCACTTAACAATTTTACAAGCAATAGGATTCACGCTGTTCAGAGGTCTTCAGCAGCCAGATTATATACTGTTTAGAGGTTAGAAACCCACAGAACATCTGCAATGTAACCCAAAAGAATGAAAAATGTTTGACATTGTTACTAATGCAGCCTTCCGTCTTTCAATCGGGTGGCAGCACCCCCCTGCTGGGCGGTGTATGGCATCACAGTGAGCGTTGCCCAACTTCACACAGGTGTCTTTGCTGGGGCTGACTTTGAAGCCCTCAACGGATAGACGTGTCCTGTTTGAGTTTCCTTCTGAAGACACCAGGTGGACATCCAGGGCCGGATACAGGGGGTAGAGAGTGAGGTAAAAACCTGTTTAAAGATTCAGCACCCATCGACACACACACAATGACACACCTAGTGCTCACCCAAAATGGGGCAACTTTGATTTTCAAACATGTTTACTGAGTCCACTCACGTATTAGTCAGGACTTGACTTCAAAAGGCCAACACAAGGAGCAGAGCTTAGCATTATGTCAGCCAACATCCTCCACTAAAACCTTTGAATTAAACTGAGATAAAAGGAAGTCACAGAAAGGGAATACAAAAGTCAGCTGTCAGTCCATGTGTTCATAGAATCTAAAATCAGATTATTATTTAATTTTTTTGGTATTATTACTGATTTTCTTAGTCATGTACAGCCCTGTTTTTTTCTCTGAGTGCTTGCCCCCAGCTCTTGATAGCTCTGCATTCTCCAATCCGCATACCCTGTTTCTCAGTACTGAATGTCAAAAAAAGGAACATGATGTATGCTTTTTAAAATTACTCTATACAGGGCCTGATTAACAAAAAGTACTAAGGACTGATTGGGTGTCCCTGCTGGTTTTGAATAATCTCTCAGCAACTCACAAAAACGACAGGTTGAGTATATGTACATTGTACACAAATATGGAAAATTTAAACCATATTAACATGTTTAATGTTTGATGTTTGTGAAGTCCCTCTGGTCCCTTTGTACTGTATTCCTACAACCCCCCCCCCAACCCATCCACCCCCACTCCCCTTGTGATCTCCACCATGACTGGGAAACGTAGTGTCATATTAAATCATTTTTTTGTGATGAAATTAGAATGAAAGTAAGATGAGCTTATAACATTGAACTCTTCTGCATGTCCTTTGGCAGTGGTTAAAGATTAATAACCAGAAGAGCAGAATCTAGTTTCTCCTCAAATCTGATTGCCCCCAGTGAGAGACAACAGCAGCTCTCTGGCAATCAGAATGCAGAATGACAGGGTGGGCTCTTTGAACTGGAGTATGTCTGTGCCCAACTGTGCTTAAAAATGTCAAAGTTTTAATAATTCAAGGTGCACAAATATAGAACTATGTTCCAAGTAATTGAAATGTATGTATTTTTATTCCACAATGAGAGGCTCTTTTGTATGGTTTGATGAATAAATTAAAGGCTGATGGCAAGGGATGTTCTTAAGGACAGACCTTTCTCATAAGTCGGCGTCATACGGAATCCATGTTACAGAGAGGAGGTGGTCAATCCAGTGCAATCTCTCATATCATTATCCATTGTATGAAAAGGTGCCTACATCTAAGCACACGAGGCAGATGCTGAGGTTGTACTGTCAGAGCATAATGTTTACCTTTGTTTAGAAGGCCCAGGATGCAAACATTTTGATTTGTGCCTTGCTTAATGTTTCTTTCTTGAAAAGTAAAACAACCTCTGTATTATACAATTTATTGGCCCAAACGTGAACTGGGAGTGTCTTGGAAATTCATTTTAGTATGATGAAAGATCTGCTGCAGTGCTTGTTTTTTGTTTTGTTTATTCATGATGACATTTTGATACAAACTCTTTTGTATAGGGGAATGGTATAAGAAAGAAACAAATTGTGCCTCATTTAAACCTCACTGCCAATAATAACTTTGACCTCACTGCTAATAATCATTTAAATCTTGCAGCCTCCTTGGTAAAAATTAGCAGGATTAGCTGTGCCCTGGTGTTGCTCAGCTCCTGCACTCTCTGCTCAATAGCGGACCCTTGCCCTGATAACGGGGCTTCTAAGAGCAAGCTATTACTTCGCAAGGATAGGAATTCACTGCCACGGGATGCCTCCCTGTGGGCAGCAGATTGAATTGGCTGACAGACTGCAATGATTAATAATTCAGAGCACGGAGCCCACTTCAACATCACTTGTGAACATATGTGATACACTCCTTTTTACATATTTTATTTAATTGCTGGTTGCAATGTTTTATGTAATGTGTTAGGGGGACTTGTGACCCTTCAAGCAGGGTCTCCGGACAGTAGATTTCTTAAGTCACTTGACCTCACACACTGGCCTCCTCCCCCACAGGGTGCGGCATGTATATCCTTAACTGCAGACATTTCTCAAAATTAGCAGTTGTGAAAGACACATATACAAATTGCCTATATATTTGGATTTTTATGCAGTGCTGGACAAATAAATCCATGTAGTGATCTTTTAGCCGTCATGACCCAATCTCACATTATCTCACAAGCTAATACCACAGATGCCCAGTCCAAAGTAAATACAATTTTAATCGACAGGAGACTTGTTAATTAGATGTTTGGTATTAAACCGCTTCATAATTATAATTATAATGAGAAAGTCAGAAGAACTTGCGATGTGTCTACAATAACAAAACGCTGGAAAATGTTAAATTTTTACACATGGAGATTTAGCTGCAGCATGAATGGTTTTATCATCTATATTACAGCATGTATTATATATCTTTATCTATGCCTTCCGTGTGCCTAGCTTCTGTCACAGTACTGTCATTTTATTTATTTTTTCATTTGAAGTAAGGTGCCGGGAAATCCTAAAGGAAATCCCGTTTGCAGTCTGAAGACTTAAATAACAAATAACAATGACTCATTCCACAATTCCATGCAGTGACTGAAAAATACTGGAAATTGGAAAGGAAATTTCCTATAGTGGCCCAGTCAATGTCTTGATAAGAATCTATGGCAAACTTAGAAAATTGCTGTGCCAACAGCATTTATTGCAGGGTTTTTTGTTTTTTTTAATAAGGTGATTGTTAACAGCTTTTTAAATTTACATTATTCGCTGAGCTGATTAGTAGAGAGGAGCTAGTCAGTGGGCAAGAGTATTAGCAAGAGTATTATGTAAGTTTGAGAGAGGTGGATTTCCCAGCACTGCAGCTGCAAAGAATATCCATCAATTATTGAGAACATAAAAAGAAAACAGAACTGGTTAATTAATTATATGAATGAAAATGGTATTTGGCTGTTGAAATATTATGTGGAGAGACAGTTCACCAAAGCAATCTTCAGCAATCTAAATGAATCAGTTGTGGCACATAAAAGAGTTAATCTTCTACTTCAGCTGTGTGTGTGTGTGTGTTTGTGTGTGTGTGTGTGTGTGATGCAGTGACATAATGTTAGCATTTCATTTACATCTGAAAAAACCCTATGACAGCTGGTCATAACTTTTTTTTTTTTTTTTCAATCTTGAAAATGATGACAGGTCTTCTGTTGCAAATGGAATCTGCATAGAATTTTGGATTGTTGATTCTCTCCCTCTCACGGCCTTCCAAGTAATATGGGGCGAGTTGTAGATACAGTGATCTAATACACGCAGGAGATGGGAGAGACGAAGAAGATAAATCAGTAGAAAAAGGTGAGGTCAGACCCAGAGACAGGACAGCAGGGATTTAGACTAACACCGCCGCCCCAACCAACCCCCCTCCTCCGAAGCCCCCTAGTGCCCATCGTCTTTTCTCAGGGCTCTCGGTGAAGTCAGCATGGTCTTCAAAGAGAATGAATGAGCTCTGTGCGTCAGAACCCCGTCTCCCATCACCGCTTTTTTTTGCTGGGGAAATGGAGTCAACTCTGGGCCCACTCTCAGGCACATCTCCCTCTTGCTCACTTTGTTCTGTCGGTCATCAGTCCACTGCAGCTGTGAATGGGGGGAATCTCTGTCATCATTCAGCTTCAGGCTGTAGGAGAGAGAGGAATCACATTTACCTGGGCAATAAAGTGGTGCATTGTTTAAACTCCTGCTCTAACTAGATTAATAGTAAATTGCAAATATGGCGGAAGGCCCTTTTAAGAGAGAAATCTTTCTTGTGAAGTGTCAGGCCTCTGGTTGCAATGTATTTTGGGTTGCAGGCATAGGTCGGGAGACAGTAAAACTGCTGAATGGGGGTAGACGAGGAGGAAACGGGAGGTATGCAGAAGTTTCGATTTAGAGTGTACTCTCCGCAGGCAAATATCTCCCTGTGAGCTGAGGCAGGGAATGATGTCCCTGAGATCTGTGGAATAGAAACATATCTGTGACAAATGTGTATGACCCATCAGTGTCTTTTTTTTAATCAAGTGCAGTTTTTAATCCGCAATGGGAATTTAAGATTCTCCATAAATCATGAGAAATCAGTCTGTATATGTGACTATATAATTTTATTCCAGCAGTGGATATAGCAAACTATCATCAATGTGCCTCACCCTACAAGAGTTTTCCCCCCAGCTACTCATCACCCACCACTATTTCCCCTTTTACACTGTGCAGCAACCGCAGAGGCCTATTAGAGAGTGCTTAAAACACACCAGCATCTAGTTTTGATTTGATCTCATCAAAGGAACAAAAAAAACAAGAAGTTTGCAAGTGCTTGTTTTTCATGCATCACGCTTTCTTTCCTCTCCGGGTTGTTCATTGCCCTTTTTTAAGGGCGACTGTTTGAGGGACTATATTGATCACTGCCGTCGTTTCATCCTGCATAATATCCCAACTTCATGTTTCAGCTTCTGTTAATTCTGTAAAGACGGATGAAATGTGAAAAGTAGATCTGAAGAGTAATTTTTTTTTTCTCAGTTACATGTAGCCAGGGATGGTTGTTTTGAAGTTCGTTTTTGACAGAATAAATCTCAGTTCATTAGGTGCTATGCCATTCGTATCTGTGGAGTTGGGGGATTAGGTTGAGAGAACCTCAGAAGGTTGGCTCACATATGAGATTCAGAACTGTAGGAATATGGGGGAAAGTGCCTGAGACCAGCTGCACACTGGTAATTGGTCTTGGTTTGAGAGTTTCATCATATTGCTGTTTGCCATGCTGGGGAAAGCACAGCTCTGTCTCCACTCTGTTGTGTGTGAGGATTCCTGCCGCCGGGCTGGTGTTTTTTGGGTAATATACATCCCAACTCCATGCAGCCCTGCCCCAAGCAAAGCCCTGTGAATAAGTAAAAGTCTGAAAAAAATGCCTCTTACCCGAGAGGGCAGCTTTTGGGGCAGAAAATATATATCCAAACATGTATTTAAGACATGTTCTCCAAAAAACATGTTTAGATCTCTGAAACAATTAACAATTTAAAAATCTTGCAAAAGCTCTTGGAAAGGTAGTCATGCTAGATGAGCTAGTCAAAGTCAAAGTCAAAGTCAAAATCATTTATTTATCAAGTGCATCGAATAACATGCGTCATTCTGAACAATGAAAGTCTTAAAACAGGGTATCTACGTAGTGATTGATAAAAATAAAAAAAAATAAAAAAAAATATATATATATATATATATATACGTATATATATATATATATATATATATATATATATATATA
>JAOYSI010009937.1:0-10632 GCA_025775065.1 Hiodon alosoides
TGTGGCCCCACCAATAGCGCTCAGACAGCGCCATAACAAAACTAATTTCATTTAATCTCAAACTAAACATCCTGCCTTTTGAATGAAGCTGGATGAGTAATGTACCTCAAACAAACAGCATGGCTAACCCTGCTTTGACAACAATGTAGACGGGGACATTGTATCTGTGTTTTTTTCTTGTCGTTTTGTTGTTGTGCATTTTTACATGGCTTAGAGTGAAAGGGTGCCCTTGTGACACCCGGCCAGCATGGACTTCTTGTCTGCCGGACGGAACAGATGAAACGGCAGAGGCACACGTCTTGTCTGACAGGACTGCCACCTAATGGGATTGATCTCTCTTTCCAAGCCTTTAAAAAAGGCAATAATAAAGTTGCAATAATAACTGGTCATATTTTATTGGTTTTTATTTTGTGTCCCTGTATGCGAATACTCCCTCACGTAAGTGAACAGTTGCGCTTCATAAAAGCGTACAAGGGCTGATGTCTGGCTGTTGCTCCAGCGACCGATGTCGGTTCAAAATCTGTCTGTCTGCACATGTGTATCATAGGTTGCCCTCATGACACAACTTAAGTTACTTTTGGGGGGATTGCCTACAGTTCGGGGAAAAAAACACAAAGACCTGCAACTCCCTGCTCAAGGAACCCTCGTTAACAAAATAACGAAGATTGCTTTTACTTATCAGTGAATGATGATGGCAGCTTTGGCAGGAAGTTATGATACAAGTGGTTTTCCACATGCAGAGCCATCTGTGAGCCAACAGGGGGGGGGGAAACCATCCCATTAACCCCACATTAAACTTAATCTCGCATGGCCACTGTGAGGTGACCGCGAAGGCGGTGAAGAAAGACGCAAGCTGCGTTTTATCTCCTAGGCCGACGCTCGATGCTTTGCGCCAGACATATCACGCTCTCGTCAACCCGCATCGTTTTTGAGTCGAGTTGTATGGTAGAACTGCGAGCAGCCGCCCTTCAGCTGGCGCTGAAAAGCCATGTGGAGAGTCCAGCACTTTCATCGACTGACTGCATGCTGGCCAAATTTTATTGCGCATGAAATGTGGAGCACGCTGCGAAATCAAACTCTTTCCTGGTCTTCGTGCTGGGCCCCGCCCACATTTGACCAGGTCACAGACTGTGCTGTGTCCGTCAAAGACCAGATGCTTCCCTCTGATTTCTGTTCCCTCGCTGGATTCTTTTTTTAAATTTTATTTAGCTTGAGTGGATGTAAGAAAAACAACCAAAAAGCTACATTAACACTTCAACTTTCAGTGTATCTGCGTATTGTGATATCTGCCCGTGCATGCCCACTGCATTCCGTTTCCATTACTGTTGGAAGTGTTGTAGCAGCGGTGTTGGTTTCTTGCTGTTTACGCCAGATGCATTTTGTATTGGTGGCCCTGTACGTCCCACTGGGCAAAAGGATCTGCCAGATAAATGTAAATGTGAAGGACCGGGGCACAGGTGGGGTTAGGGGGACCCCGAATATGTAGGCCGTCCCGTAATTGGGATGCCGACTTCGGCACAGCAGAGCTAAAACCCTCGGTGGTAACCCTTAACGCTGTTCCGCGGAGACTTAGGAAAAATTACTTATTTTTCCGTAATGGTCGAGTGTTTCAGTCAACCCTCTGATCCAGCTGTTTCATATCGCCTGCCACTTGGTCCCGGAGCCCAAGTTTGCGTACCGAGCATGCCTCCAGTGCAATCTCAGTTGCATGTTCATTGTGTAAAATCCCCTCGCCCTGTTCAAAAAGTAATCAATAGCTAGAATCTCTTGGAAGTCCAAAGCAGTCCGTTTTCCAAGATGCATTTCAAACTGGGGGGGAAAAAAAGTATTTAAGCTTTCTGGTGTTGTGGACGAAATGCATTTGGTTCTCAATGCTCTGATTGTAATTACAAGTATTGTGCGTTTGTTTGTTTGAGCATATACAATGTTATCCAGATGATATGGCAAAGCAAACCTGTGTGTCCCCAAACGAGTAATTAGATAAAATCTCAGTAGTTAGCGCGCGGTTATGAAAAGTCTACAATGCTGCCTGGTACATGCAAACACAGAGCTAATGCAGATGCTAAACGGTCAGGAAAATTAATACTGTATATATCACGGTGATTCTTTTCTTTAGATAATTTATATGTTAAGATCATGAAGTCTGAGTGCCCCTGCTGGAGGTAGCAGCTTGAAACAAGGAGTGTGGGAGGGCAGCGAGTGGGGCAGAAGATAAAATATAGGACCAGGTAACCAGTTGGTTGCAGGTTCAGATTCAAGTAGGAGACCGTGAGAATTGTACTTAATCCTTATCCTTTCGTTAAACATCCACCATTAATGGAGATACCGTGCAGAGGGAAGAGTGTTTGCCTATGTTATGCAATTTGAATGTGAGCGTGAGGCGGATTTGATTTGTGAAGGCAGTTTACAGCGATACTACGGAGGAGCTAAATGATGAACACTGAAGGCAGGTGCGGATGTTCCTGTGTTGTGAAAACCAAATGAATTGCTACTGAAGCTGACAGACGTACCCAGCTTGGCCCCAGATCAGTTTTCACTTTCTCGTGCATGCTGGCCGAGAGTTTTTCCTTTTGGAAGTTGTTACAACATGACAGAGCGTCTCTTCTGCTCCGATTGCCACTTAATGGAAGCTAATCTCGTTTTTTCTCCACAATGAACAAGGTCAGGCGAACAAGACCTGCGAAACATGAAGGTGTGCTTCACCCTACAAGGAATTGCAGCAGGGGCTCCTGGTAGTCCCGGATGGAAAGGGCGGGTGGAGGTTTTTTGCTTGCGTATAGCAAATTGCCATCAAATGCCATGAAACCTTAACATAGATGCCAGTTCCTCCAAAGAACTGCTTTAGTACAGCAAGGGGCGACTGTCCCAAACTGCCATCACCATGCGACCATAGCAACATAGATGCCAGTTGCCCCAGAGAGCTGGTGAAGAATGTGCTTCCAGAGCCGGAGCCTGCACATAAAAGCCTCGGAGAACACTTCTCACCGGTAGCATCTCACTGAGTCCCGTCAGGTCGTGGATTTTTCTGCTATGACTTGCAGATGTGTCATAAAGTGGGCCGGAATTAACCAGCTCCATACACATTCCTGTGTATCTAAAAAATCTGCTAATTTGACTGTTCTTTTTTCTTTTTTTATTAGTTTCTCTTTTGATCGACTTCAAGAGAGACAGGAAATGAGGAAGTTTGTTTTCGATTGACAGCTGGTCGAGCATGTGCTGAGTTTGTGATATCTCCACGGAGGACATGGGCGCTTGCTGTGAAACCTGATGTCAAAGGCCAGTGCAAACAATTAAAGCTATGTAAAAAAATTTCTTTATGTCACCGTTTGTCTCTCTCATTTTTAATTTGAAGGCAGCTTGCTGCCCAGTCATTGAGTTGGGCAACCCTAAATACTTTGTTATTCAGAAGTCCGAAACCACAGTTGCAATGACAGTCAAACCATCAAAGTCTATGCATGTTTCTGAGGTTGCCCGGCCAAGGCAGACAAAAAACGTTTTCCATCACCCGGTGCTAAAGCTAATGTAGCTGTTAAATGCTAACTAACCTGAAAGACAAGAAACAAGATGAGGCTTAAACCCTCGCAGGTCACATTCACGGTTATGACCGACATTTTTCTAGTCAGGTGGGGTATCAAAAATAGTCATTAATGGAATGGACTCGCAGGGTTAATACTGGAGAAAAACAGGAGGATGTCGAATGTGCGCAGGGCACGACCTTTCATAAATACTGTCGGACCGCCACGTTCGCGCTCCCCGACTGTTATGAGTTCCGATGCCAGGGACGCTTTTAAGAGCTTACTTATAATTTTGATTAGTCTTACTCTGTTTATTATTTCTTACAGCGACTTCCAGCTTCACCATGGAAACCATCACCGGTGGTTGCGATACGAACCCGTAGTCAAATATTGCTAAAATAGCCATCTCCAGATAATTATAAAGGCCGGTGATCTCTGATGTGGACGACAGTCCTAACCCCGAGAGCGGTATTGCAGATCTCTCTGGCGTTACACCGCCTTACTTTCTCATTCAGACTTCACCCTTCCAGACCACCCGTGCCAGCGAAAAGCTTTCGACTATTGTCGCTCCGACTAGGAAGGGCGTTTCGGCAGGGGAGTCCGACGGCGCCACACAAACGAAAGACGGCTGCTCAGTTCCCTGCTAAAAAGCTAGGAACAACCCTACGTGTCAATGTAGGTTTCAAAATGAATTCAAAGCATGTCCTGCACATATGATAAAGTATGCAATTTTGTGACATATTCTACAATGTATGAACAAATTATATATGAACGTGTGAAAAACCGGTATATCGGGGTAGTATGACTGAAACCAATACAATCAACATTTGTATTTGATTTAAACAGTAGTTTCATTTTCTATCATTATGCAAAACATAATAAACTGATAAACACATAATGGCTGTGTTTTAAAACATCGGCCACATTTTAAGCGGAAGATTGAGAGTTTTGTTATTAACTCGGCCTCATATAGAATTATTACATTAGCTATAGTTAAACTTGTCGCTATTAATTAATGCCAGTTTTCGTCGAGACAGATATTTCGCATCCCGCGTTTTTGTGCCGTTTATAATTGTTTAGTTTGAAGGTAAATAGATTGATATAACAAAATTCGCAGGTTGGGTCAGCAGACGATGTTTCTGCGCTTGTTGTCATAGTACACAGAGTTCCCCAAAAGATAAGTTAAGTGATAAGTAAACTAGGCTATAAAAATCGTGCAGAGGAGAAAAAACTGAGAAACTAAAAAATGCACATAAAAAGACAGAGGACCACAATAAAAGTGGGGCGAACCGCAGAAAATCCTTGATGGTTTTCAGCACCCGCCCACACAATTTCTATACAGAACTGTTCGTTTACTACTCGTCTCAGTTCTACTCAGAACATATAGCGTGGGCAGTCTGAGATCTTTGTATTCCACCAAACAGAGACCCCACCCAAATAGGGCGATAGAGTAAATGGATCTCAATGTGTTATTAAACTGTTATTTGTGCTATTTTTCAAAAAATTATTTGTATTTGTAATGTATTTTCGAATCAAAGCAGTTAAAGTTAAGCCAACGTATTGCCCGTTGTTAATAAAGGGGAACCCGAAAAACACGACCGAATTCTCAACGAGTAGAAGAATTTATACTTTGCAGGTCTCGAATCAAAGTTAATTTGAATCGGTTGCAAATAAAGCCGCCGTTATCTGACAGTCTCGCACTTAGTTGGTGGAATGGTTCGTAGACTTGAAACTTGGCAGGACGTGGCGCTCCTTAAAAACGGTCCTCTGATTGAACACATATGTAATTTGGTACATGTGTTTAGAGGGAATATACATTTCTGTAAATATTTGGTATGATTAATGAATCTATTTTAATAGTATTATTTTTTAACAACTTAAGAGATGAAGGGTTTTGGCCATATAATGGCAATATTTTTTTTTTTAAGTAACAGTTAAAAATAAGGGGGGAAAGCAACTTGGAAAGGCAAACATTTATCCGCGATTAAACAGGAACGTTTTACAAGAAAACCACATTTATGGCAAGGAACAAGTAGCCTATAAAAAAACAGCGATACATTTCTCAATAACTATTCAAAGGTGAAAAACGCTGCGGAAATATCACACAAACAAACAAATAAATAAAGAACCCCAGCAGCGCCGTGGTTTTCTCTCCCAAATTAATGACGTCCCTCTCATATTTAGCAACTCGTCACGTCTGCGTAAACAGCGCGCCCCTACAGACAAACGCAGGCACACTTACAGATTGTGATAACTATTCCCCACGGCTAAACTAAACGCAGATACGAATCTTCCCGGACTGAGAAAAAGCCAAAATGCGATATTGCCACGCCACATGTGTTCCCGGTTCACGCGTTTGCACGCTCACAAACAGTGACCCGAGCAGTCCTTGTCTCGTATGAATTAATGTAGCCACTTTACCACGAATACCACGAGCTCTGGTTCAAATAAAAGTTTCAGTGACATTGCGCCTCGACGAGGAACAAATTTAACTTGCGACACAATTTTACTACCGGACCATAAACATTTGAAAAACTCAAAACCAGTTCCAGGAGATTCGTTGACATAACTAGCCACCAGGGGGCGTTTCATTAATCTTAAATTACTTCATCCATTCACTTAAAGCTTTAATCATGGTCTGCTAATTGTTATCACGTACCGCATTTCTCCACCTAAAGGAAAATCAACTTATTTACGTCGGAGTAAATAGCCTACCCATTTAACTTTAATTAACGTGCAAACATATCACAAAAAGAAAATATCCCAATAATTTGAAATATAAGTTGAAACTAACATTCGATTCGCCCTTATTTTCACTTGTCCTCTCTACGCGTATTTGTAAAGGCGTTGCAGACGCTGCAGAGAAAGATTTATTTTCTTTTCTTCACCGAACGACACTATGACCCCAAGTATTGCTCCCTCAACTTCTCCCTGGTCTCTGGTGCCTGGTTTCACGTTGTTCCAAAACACCATTTACATGCATAGCCCTTGTGGCAGATTTCTTGGGATAACTCTCTCTAATCTCTAATCTTGGTCCCCCCCCCAAGCACACAAAAGACCTCAGTCTTGTAAATAGATTGTGACATATCCTCTCTATCGCATTAGTTTGAAAACCTAGTAACCGTTATGCGGACATACCGAGAGCAGACAGCTGCAGCAGTGATCTCTGTACGGTCGTATTTCTTGAACTGTGGCCAAGCACAGACTGACCTAAAGGTTCTGCTGTCTAAACCACAATAGTGACCGAATACATGTCTGGACCGTATTGGACAGCAGTTCTATAGGATGTGTCCCTACACTGACTTGCTGTCCCCATTTGAATCCTGCCACTACGCATTATATTTTACGTCTATAAGCTAGCCTCATTTTTCATGTATACATACCCGTGGTTTGTATGTTTGTATGC
This sequence comes from Hiodon alosoides, assembly GCA_025775065.1. NCBI lineage: Eukaryota > Metazoa > Chordata > Actinopteri > Hiodontiformes > Hiodontidae > Hiodon > Hiodon alosoides. Next base: position 6,922 of record JAOYSI010009937.1, read on the forward strand.
ACTGTTTGTGTGTACGTCCAAAAAAGCTACGCGATTCATCACGAACACATTATACCTTTTAAGGGAAAGCCCCAGCCTGAGTTACAAGAAATCCCTGGCCGTCCAAGGTGTCCACTTGCAAAATCAATCAGGCCCAGGAGGCATGCTGTGATTCCAGGAGAATCCGGTCTCCAGAAGCCAGGTCCTGCATCAGGATATGGCCTCTTTGGATGTAGGGGTCAGAGGTCAAGTCTCCCCACCAGCAGAGGACAACAATAACAACAAACCGGAAGTGGCTAAGTCACATGTTCACGGTGCCCCCCGGTGCGAGGGACTTATCTCGTCATTCGCTCTTGAACCTGACATCTTCCGTTTCCTCCTATGTCTCAGTTAACCCGGCCTCCCCCATCGCTGGCCCGGAGTGGTACATCCATGCGGAAATTCACGTCTCAGACCTCACCGCTAATTACTTTCACATAAAACCTTTTTTTAACAAAAGTTTTATACACTGGGGTAAAGCGCAGGAAGCAAGTCCCCAGTGCAGAAAAGCCCAATGTGCAACGCCTGGCGTCTTAGACTCTAATCCATTCTGCAGCACTGGTCTTGATAAAGATACAGATCTATATCACAAGGCATAGTGAAACAATAGCGATGAATGGAATAACACAAAATGGTTGACACGACGACCCGGGTCGAGCTTTCTCACCCCGCAACGTCAGCTTCTAAAGTCACGGCGGCCCCTCCCCTTGGCCTGCCTTTCCCTCAGCGTGCTGAGCGATTGACCGCGCTCAGTCAGGGCGGGGAACACTGGCCGAGAGTCGGTGGCGTTGGTTTCCCACGGTGGGGAGACCTGCCGCTCGCCCCCAAGGCCCGGTGGGGAAGGAAGCCGAGGGGGCAAGATCACTGCCCTGGCACCAAACTCCCAGCTGCCCCCCCCCCCCCCAAGATGCACTACGGGTGAAAAAAACAAATCAGGAAGTTCTCGGCGTCGGGCACTTCCTGTTTTTCGAGGGCAGGCCCAGTGGACAATGAGGAGTTGCAGGGCCTCTTCAGTCGCTTATATAATCGCATGCTGAGGTTCTGGGTTTCGGTGCTGGGAAAGTCCCATCCGGAGTGGGAAAGAGAGAGAATTCTCGGCGAAATCGAAGCTCGCGGCCTCGCCCTTCAGCGCTCTGGAGAACAATGCTGTGTATATGCCCTCTGTCTGTGAGGCTGTGGAACTCGCTGATTTTCTGCCGTCGGCGTGTGATTGGTGTGAGCAACAGGAAGCCGCGGGGCCGTTCTTCACCGCAGGTGCGAAGGAAACGCTCCCACTTGGGATGACGGAGGTGAGGGAAACCGTTTTGACGATGTCCTGCCCTTATGACCAGTTTGGAGCCGAGGGAAACCGTGTTACAGGGGGCTGATGGATGGATTAGCCAGTGAGACACACAGAGACAGCCGTTCTTATCAAAACCCAGGGATTCCAGTTCCACTTCAGAACCGATTGACTCCGAGCACTGACACCTGCTAATTCTTCATTCAAATTCTTATCCAGTGTGAAAGAGGAACAGCAATAGAGTATTCTTTTTTAATGACCTCTAATATCTGGGTGTAGCGAACTGATCCAAGGCAAAAGCTACAGTTCTGGTGGATATAAAAGCAGAGCCCCTTGAGCAGGTCCCTCTCAGATAAGCAGAAGCGCTGGGTGAAAAGGCCTTCTGGTGCGGCCTCCAAACCTCTTTTCTCCCGTCATAGAGCGGAGCGCCTACAAGAGCTTTGAGATTAAAGGGGAACGTCCACCTTGTTCATCAATGGACTGCAGCTTCTAGAAGACCAGGCCCACAGGTCCCTCCTCAGGGTCCTGGTGCCCAGCAGATTATTTGCGTTTAACTCCTCCTTGTTTACATCCACATTACACTATGTTCCAACTATGGTTATTTCAGATATGAAGTATCCACTACAACTGTGGTGTTAAAATGTTGAACTCCCCGTTGCCACCCGATGCTATTCCTAGTTCCTGTAAGGCAGTGCGATTGTCTTGGGAAGGTTGACAAGGAACAAGGACGTGGATTTCCGCCATGACCCCCCCCCAGTTTTGGAGGTGTCTCCTCCGAGCATTCGTTAGTTAAAAACATACATCAAAGAGATTTGTATGCCAAAAAAAGATCTATTTTCCCTGTTTTCTTCCCCTTTCCAGTTCTGCTGGATAATTTTGCCCGATAAGGAAAACTTCAGGGCATAAGGCACAAAACTGAGTGTAGGGATAACATAACAGCAAGTAAAAGAATGAATCCACGATCAAATAGACCATGCGCCATAGATTACTCTAAATCACAAAGCATATTATGGAAATTATATATTTCAAGATTTGGTTAAATGATAGATTAAAAGGGATTTAAAATTTGCATGACTTCTGCTGAAGTTTTTTTGCGGTAAAAACTTCAAAGCCAGTAGAAGTTGAAGTTCAAAGAAAAGAGGATTTGGTTTGGATTTAAGCGCTTGCTTGAACATTTCATTAAGCGTAGTTCATAAGCTTTTCTCTTGACAAGGCCTGGCCTGAAAACTTTTCAGTTTCAGCCTGAGCCATTCCGAGCGAGCGGTGCTATTGTTCTCCGCACAGTCAGTTGCGTGAGGTAGGCCCGACGAGCTTGTGGCCTGGCGTAACGTTCGAGGAAATGACTTCTGCAGTGGGCGAGAGAATCGCCGCTTGGTCAGCTCGAGGTTGGTCCCTCAGACCCGTGACTCATCGGCCGCGCGCGCGTTCGGATTGCGCAACATACCAACTAAATCTGCTCAATTAAACACTCTGCGTCATTGACCGAAGTCAGCATAACTTTTGCTTCGCATTTAAGCGTGACGAATTGCGGCCTCTGAAGAGCAAGCTTTTGAGGGTGGTCCATATTTTGGATGAGGTCATGAGCCGCTGTCCCCCAGGTAGCAAAGAAACAACACGGAGGGCAAAAAAATAATGTTAAACAGAAGTCCTGACATTGTCATTGTCTCTGTGTTGTGTTTCTGTGCTCTGTTCCTGTAACCGCACGTGGTGACGTGTCCAGGTTTTTGTTTTAGATCACATTGTCCCATAACGGCTTCTTTAGTGTGCTTCCGTGGTTATCCATTATCCGTTTTTAGTCTTTCGCTCCTCAGCCGCTCCTACTTACATAGGCATAACGAGGGGTTATCTTAATTAATTACACATAACGAGAAATGCATACGTGCGCGGTGGACAGGCTGATCAGGAACACATTTTTGGCCCTGAGTGAGTAGTCTACAAATCCACCTGCCAACAAACAATCTCTTTCTCACTATTGTACTCCAATTGTTTTTGTTTTTTTTCTTCAGCGCCCCCCCCCGTCATCTTGGAACAAAAGACCCATCCAGGAAGTTCCAAGGGTGCATTGGAGAGGAAACAGGAAGTAAAAGACGCACTCAAAGCAGAAGGCATTTCAAGTAACTTGGGCTGTGACATTTTTAGGATCATAAAGACATCCCTCTACTGCAAGTCTTTTTCTAAGTGTTTCCCCCCAATCAGGATTTCACATACCCTATTTGTTCCCTCTCTTTAAACTCAAGAATGTGATGGGGCAGTTTGGAGGGTAGATGGGTGATGGGGCAGGTTGGAGGGTAGATGGGTGATGGGCAAGTTTGGAGGGTAGATGGGTGATGGGACAGTTTGGAGGGTAGATGGGTGATGGGGCAGGTTGGAGGGTAGATGGGTGATGGGGCAGTTTGGAGGGTGGATGGGTGATG
>JAOYSI010009938.1:0-10632 GCA_025775065.1 Hiodon alosoides
AATCATGCAATGTGATTTTCTGGATTTTTGTTTTAGATTCCATCTCTTAAAGTTGAAGTGTACCTATGATAAAAATTTAAAAATACCTGCAAAATCGGCAGTGTATCAAATACTTGTTCTCCCCACTGTGTTAAATGCTGTAAAGGGCAGTAAACAGTAAAAAAAAAGAAGTTGAGATGTTGAGATCAGGGCTCTGTGGAGACTGTACCATCTGTGGCAGAATTCCTTGCTCTTCTTTCAGAAAATGAATGTTTGGACATCTAAAACAATTGTTTTTCTAAAACAATTGTTTCTACTAACACACTTATGCAGAAGAAAAAAATGAACTTGAAATACTACATTTGTGTAAAAAAAGCTAGGGTGCCGAAGACTTTTGCACAGTACTGTAATAAAATGTACATTACATTGTGTGTGTGTCTATGTGTGTGTGTGTGTATTAATAACACACAATTGAATGCATTTTATTTTAACATGTATGTAACATATATTGTTTATATTATTATTTTCCAATTTTTCAGAGCAGACAACATATTTCCAAAGTCCTACAGTGTACCACCAGGGGGTGCACCAGTGATTGCTCTCTTAGTGTGGTGCACTGGACTAGATTAGTCAATTAATGCTTTGACCGACAATCAATGCTGCAATAATTTTTTTGTTTGTTCAAAGTATATTGCATTTACAAACAGTAAAACTACATATGGAAAATCAAATTTCATTTGCATTAATCTAGCCTGCATATCCACTCTTACAAAACTTAGCAGAAGCTGTGGCTAATATTAGAAAGTTGGCAAACATTGTCCTTTCTTTAATACTTTTAGGTGCATGGGGGCCAGTGGGGGGAGTGAGTGATTAGAGGTACAAGATACCTTCTGGACTAGAGGGGCGAAACCACAACTTTTTGGCTGTTGCGTTGTCATTTTTTGTTCATTCAGCATGTTCAGCAACAGTCAGCTCCCAATATTAATGCTGCGTATGGAACATCTAATGTAGTTAATTTTAAAGATTACATAATCGCCGTTGGATAGGCCCACTTGCCAAGTGATATTTGTGAACGATATATTTATTACTCAATAATTACTTGATGATGGTTGTGTTTTCCATTGTTTAAACAGAAACACCAACAAAAATGTACTCCAACATATTCAAAACATCCAAGTTCTGAGCCCAATTTCTTTTAGTATAAATTCATACAAAAATCACAATCAATAAACCTGATTTTAAAAATCAGTTTAGGTTGGTACAAAGGATGGTGCCTCTGCCTTAAAAGGTTTGGGAAAAAAACACAAAAACACAAAAAAAGGGATTACCTTGCAACTTGTCTGATTTAAGTATTATTTTAACCCCAAAAGTAGTTACAAAGTAAAATTAGATACATTTGCCAAAACGTGGTAATGGGACTACATAAACTATATATGCTTGAAACAAACGATAAAGGCTGTGAAACTGAAATGTGAACCAAAATAATCTGACCAAAAATATGCAGGGGAACTTGTGTGATTTATTACACAATGCATTTTGTGTGCATTTTATCTTTAAGAGCACATACTCTAAAAAGAAAAAAATGTGGTCTGCTTTATTTTATCATAATTAAACATGAGTTAATACCTTGAGTCCACCTTCACTATGGTTACATAACAACTACCAAACATTTGAGTTAGGAAGAATAAGGATTCTAGGAGTTTGAGCGGATGTCGGTTTAAAAATAAAAGAATCCTCCACCCTGGTTGTGGTTATGTTATTTATTTTATCAGTGTGATTTTAAGGCAAGCATATTCCTAAAAAGAACCAGAGCGGATCTTTAAACTGGGAACTTTAAACTGGAAAACTCTTTGGAAGCTGGCCCTGATGAGCATTCTTTACGGAGCGCAGACTGGGGACATCACCTCTGAGTGTTGATATTTGCAAACCTGCTGGCTCACGGCATGTATCACAGGGTGGTCTCCAGGGAATTTGGTGTCTTGAGAAGCACAGTCCACAAGGCTATGTATAAAGTGTCCAAAAAACTCTTATGTCCACTCAAAGAAATCATATGCTTTTCTACTGTTGTTGACACCGTGCGGACAGTACAGTTTTCATAAAGTACACGAGGGCTATTGATGGATGCCATATTAGAATGAAGCCCCATACAGGCCCCCATGCCCAGGATTATCAGAAACAGAAATTTAACTAATCTGCAAGCCATATGCAACAGAACGGGAAAGTTCAATTTCAATTACGTCAATGACGTGTCTGTGAACGATTCTCACCATTAGGGTACTGGTACATCATTGTTTATGGTGGTCACACCTGCATCTAAGCACCAATGACAGAACGAACACCTTACCAAGAGCCCCTTAACGGAAGTTTTGACCACCACCTTTCAAAGACTGGTTGTATCCCGGAGTGAGCCTTTGTAATGAAGAAGGAGTGCGTTTTCAACAGGGTGCTGAAGGGGGACTGCAGGTTTTCTCCCACCATCGCAGCAACTGCTGCAGTCCTTCACATCTGCGTTACAGCTGAGGAAACATCATAGTCACAGGAGCTTCCACCACCATTGCTACCACCTCCAGCGTACACTGTTAAGGACCATGCTGATTAAAGAGAGAGGTTAGCAGCTCAATTGTCTGCACCACAATATGGATGTAAATACCTCCGACTGAATGTTTTGGATTGTTGTATTTTGTATGTCAATGAAGTGTTGAGGTTTGGTCTGTGTTAATAAAATGTTGTTTGATAGAATTTCTGAGCCTGTTGTTTATGCTCGAGTTGCACGTAGTAACACTTAGATATTTCATATTGCAGCACCACTTAACAAATTAATTATTAGTTATTATTAAGTCTTTGTTATTGGCTAGTGTGCGAATGGCAATGCAAGTTTTAGTTTTATATAAAGACAAGTTAATACTTTTTTACTGCACGTGAATTTAATTAATTATATATATATATATATTTTTTGATAAATCCTTGTCTTGTACTTCTCATATCCCTAAAATATAACATATTTAGAGTACTCAACAGTACTCAAACAGTATGTGTGAAAGTATTTTTTAGGTTTGACAATCAGGTTTGACATCGTTTTATAAGAATATTTTGTGATATTAAGTCGGAGCCAATGTTGTTATTTTGAATTGCATTTGACTTCAAGTGAGATTTCATTAATGTTAATAAAATGCCAAAAGAGGATCATTTCCACCTTTTCAAATTGTGCATTCATGCAAAAATATCAATGGCAGCAGCTGGTCTTTCTCATTAATAGGCCCTGTACACTAATCAGCTCTGAAAGCAATGTGAGACATTCTAATAATGAGGTGTACTGAAGCAAAAATAGAAAAATGGAACAAAATCCTGGCTGAAACGTTCCTTACTCAAAGTGCCAAAAATGTACTCTGTATAAATTTCAGAACTGGTCAATATCACAATCTCACATCGCTATGAGAAGCAAGGGACATTAACTCCTTCACACAATATTTCTTCAGATGGTTCCAAAATCCACAAAAGGGCAATCTGAAAAATATAAAAGCCAGACATGCAGAAAGGAGTATGTAGTGGAGACTAATTGGTAAACTAAAACTAGATGTTGGTAGACAATCAGAGCAGTACTACGTTTATCAATTAATTATTCCAAATCAGGAATCAGTTCAATACTTTAAGGAATTAATCTAACAAACAAATTTAAATTTATTCATATAAATGTTCATCACAATTATCCATCCAAAAGTGGGATAATTTATTGCCTCTTCTATAATTTAACAACTCTTAATTTGTCAGTTTTTACCAGTTTTGACACTTCTCTGATAGTTGATCTGCTCTATAGTTTATTCAGGGAAGATTTTCATTGAGATCAAACAGCCTCATCAAATATGCAGCCAGACATGCAAATTATGACAGAGAAATTTATTTAAAGTGGCTAACAACAGACGTTTTTGTTCCACCAACAGCTGTAATAACTACTCAGAATATCATGATAAAAATGGCACATGACACTTGTCTTTACTAAACTGTGAATAATGAATTTGAAGATGGTCTAATTTCAGATTGTTTTACAACATAGTACATGACTTAAGAAGGAAAGTTGTTAAAATCAGTTTTTCTGCACGTAGGGTTGTGACCTGGATTCTTGAATTATAACAAATTGCTGGAGCAGAGTGGTTGCAAATTAGAAAAGAAGGACAGTACATGACAGAGAAATTGAGTTGTTGCCAGAAAGTAAAATACCTATTTGTTAGCCTCCGAGCGGGTAACGATGTCTAATTTAACGGAAAACTCAGAATAAGCTTAGTAATTAGACATCAGATCACAGCAGTTAGAATTACCTTTGAGACTGGAAATATAGAAAAATAAACTCAAACAACACATGGAAATGTATCTTGAAAATTAACATACCCTTAGTGGCATACCATCAGACGCAAAGGAAAAGTGACAATAAAAAGAACAATGTTATGTTTTTACAATGCACATTCCAGACATAGACCCTCCGGCTGCTGTAATAACTATCCAGTTTCACAGCAATAATCTGTGAATAAATAATGAGCCACAGCGGGCCCCAACTAAATTCAACTCCCAGGGACCTTATCAGCAAAATAAAGAAAGGATACTTGTAGCATTGAAGGATGCATGGTGCAGAGTGTGATTTAAACAGTTTCCTGCTTTACTAACCACCAGATTTTACATCCCATCGTAGCATTCTAGAATGGACCAGCGTATATCTTTACACAGTAAAAGTGCTAGTTGAATTTCACATTCATTCTGTATAACTGCACTTGACTGTAAAATGTTATAAAATCATTCACCACCTTTGAATGCAAGTAAAGGAGTAAAGGACTTGAATTTCAAGCAGAAATTGAAGTTATAGCACACTCTGGCCAGTTTCCCAAATGAAAGACATTAAGGAATCAGATTCTGGTGAAAATGCATGAATAGCACATAGTTGGAGGCTGTCAGCCTGCGTGAGTTAAGGTTTGCTGCTGGGGTATGGAAGCTGAGGCCTCAATGTAAACACAGGTGTTGAGGAAGCAAATGAATGGGGCTACCCCATTCAGTAGCCACTGCAACATAAATTTCCATGTTTGGCATATGAATAGTACTGTAGCGACCTGGCCCTTTAAACGTCCTGTGGGTCAGACTGTTATCGTAAAACAGTTGTATATGTGCATTGTGAGGCTTGAGAATGAAATGTGTGTATGTGTGAGTCAGTGAGCGGTCTCAGGGTTAGTGGAGAAGAGGTGATGTGTGTAGCATCATGAGTCAGCTAGGAGACACAACAAGCCTGAGCAGAATGACAGAAAAATTATGTTTTGTATTTGTGTCATGTCAATGTCATAATCTCAGTTGACAATTTAGAGAAATGGGGAATAAACAGGCCTCCTGAGTAGCTCAGTCAGAAAAGGCATTCATCCGATCACAGACAGAACCCTATGGAGCTGGAGCTCATCCGAGCATAGACGGAGCCCTATGAGCTTTGTTTTGAAGAACAAAACACATAGGATCTCCCATAAAACCTATATGTGCCTCAGTCCCTCAGACTACTCCTTCCATACTTCCATATGTCAAAAACAAATGAAACTCCACAACATGGACATCAAATCGCCATTCCTTCAACTACCTCAAAACATTCACTCACCGCTATGAGTGAAAGAACTCTGAGGAAACTAAAGCAATGTGTTTAAAGACCAGCTGATGCATCACTTTCCTGGTACAATTGAGTGAAGTACACAATTTTGAGAACAGGGGGAAAATTTCATGAGTGGACCCTGCCGTTTTATACTGGCTAGAAAAAAACTGCAATGTGACTGGTTGCTTGTGTGACGATGACTTCATCTGAGGTGGCTCAGAAAATTCAGTAGTACACTTAATTGTCCTGATGACTGATCGCAATATACGAACGTCAACAAAGCAGTACAATATACATTTAAATCACTGCTGAACTGCAGTCCTCTTCTGGCTTTACTAGAGAGCTCTCATTGTCAACCACTTAACTAAATAGTACAAACAACACTAATGTTACTAGTCTTGAGTTGAAAAAATTCTAAATATCTGAACTAAAGATGCTCTCAGGTACTAGGTATTTAAACTTATTCACTGTCACATTATGAGAGATGTTTGAAAATAGGTTGCTTGTTTGTGAGAAGCTAGCAGCTGGGGACATTGCTACATGGTTACGTGTTAGCTAGGGTGTGGAATTATGGGCACTTAGAACCAGTCTTGTAGTACTCACGTATCAATTACGCTATCAATCTAGTCGCATGTGTGTCTCAGTGAACAATAAAAGTTCACATTTAACTATAAATGCTATATACTGTTTCATCAGTAGCTGATGCTATATTATCGTTATTAAATTATATTTAATTTGGCAGACAACAGGTGACAACCGAAATCAAAAAAACACACTCACACAAAAAAAGGAATCCACAACAAACATACAACAGATCCCCAACCCCCCCCGCCATGCCGCATAAAAACAACGTTAGCCTAAATAAAATCTACAAAAGTAGGTTTTTAGCATAATCGGTAGCACACATTTATGTAAACCATTTAGTAAGTAATACAAAGTAAATAGTGTAGTTGTCTAGATTTTTTTTTCCCTGATTGGATTGGTGGATCCAAAACTATGCTGGTGTTCAAACTGGTAAACAATGACATAAACTTAAAAACAAAAAAAAACAACTTATTAGTAAAGATAAACAAGGGAAGGCAGGGCTATGCCTTTTCAATCCAGGTCGAGAGATGGGACAGGCAGTTCAGCTGGGTGGTGAAGCTCACGGTTGGTGAAAAGTTTGAAATGTTTATTTAAAGACGTAAATGGTTGAAAAGCTGTTTTATTTTGGTTTTGGCCATTTCAGTTTCTACAGTTTGAGTTTCAACCCCTTTACTGATTTATACTGGCCACCACGTAGGAGGAGGGTAGCGCTCTGCGGGACCGAATGGCCCCCATACTATAGAGTTGTCCCACAGGCTGTGACGTGTAATCATATCTTTTGAGTTATTTCACTTTATTTATTGTAAAATTTGTATGATGTTTTAACATCACACTTTACTGAATCCTGCCCTTATTTTAACACAGAAATACTTTGTATGCCTGTCTGTAGGATTGATTGTGCCCTGTAAGAGTTCTCAAGCATTTCAATAGCATGGCTACCGAAGACTTAAGCAATGTGTACCTGCCTTGTTAAAATGCCTCTGCGTTAGTTTGTGACCCCAGCTTCTGATTTCTCTACTTGGCACATTCAAAGTGTTACTTGTGCACACCTGACTAAGCACAGAATTGCACTTCCAACCTGTTTCTGATTTCATTTTATTATCTGTTATTACAGCTGAGAGGAAAGGAAATGTTTACTGCATGGTATCCGATGTAAAAGAAATTCAATATAGCAAATGGCCCTAAGCTCCTACTTCTTGCTATTTCATCACGCTTGCAAAACAATTCTCATCCTTACTGGCTTAATTATCATTAAACTACTGAAGTCTGGTTTCCTAACAAAGCCAATATCTGTTATAGAAAATACTTCCAACCGTTATTAATGAAATGTCATGAAAACTATGTTTGTAGGCAAGAACTATACATTCCACTTTAATTTTTGGCATTCCTTACAATTTTAAATATCAACAAATACTCAACCACTAGAGAGAATTAAAGAATTCTTTAGATTCTGAAGACATGCATCTTGACATAAAAATTTTAAATGGTCACATATGTTCTGTTAATCATAATTTTCTCTCTTGAATTTATTATACTGAAAACAAATTCAGATATTCTGGCTAATACGAGTTTTCAATTAGTCAAGAACATTTTAATACCAATTGAAAACAGACTTGAAATAGGTGCTCCTGTTGAATTGCACAATGAGGATTGCGTTAAAAATAATTTCTTAAGTCAGGACAATAAGAAATTAATTCCACTGAAGTGTACATAATTTGATTGCATTAGCTTAGTACAGCTTACTCCCTGGTATTTTTACCCGCCGGCAGTATTCCTCCCAATTGCACCCAGGACAACTGCTTCAAACCACCTATGTTCAATGCAATGTTAAGTGCCCTAGTTGCAACTGTAACTGTGTAATGGTTGGCCACCTCACTGGACCACCCCAACTAGTGAGCCCACCCAGGCTACAATGACGGAAGGTGGAATGGGGTACTGAGCCATGAAAAAAAAAAAAATAAAAAAAAAATAGGTGGGTAGACACACAAAGACAAGGACAGACAAGGAACAGCGAAAGAACTGTTCACAGGGCTGAGCAGTTGGAGGCCACTCCATCGCCATCCCCATCAAGGCAGAAGTGGCCAGCATACTCCTTCCCTCAGTCTGGAATGACTGGCTTGCGGAAGTGTGCCTTTAAACTGTGACAGAAGTCCGGCTCTGGGCAGATTTGGTTCAGTTATTAGCTTCGCTACTCATTTCCCAGTCTCCCCCAACTCGCTGGGGACCGAGGAACCCGCAGATCTTACCCAACAACAGGACTTTCCTTAGTCTTCAACCGACGTGTAGCTCCAGCGACTAATACAAACATGTCTGTACAAAACTAAAACAAACACAAACCAAAACTCCAAAACTACCGAAAATAAAACAGTGCATACAACAAGGTTGTGTCTTGGAATAATGACCAGTATCGGAAGAACTGTAGAGACAGATGCGTTCAAACAGTTAAATGCAAGGCTACAGAGCTTGTGGTAGAGCTTAAGGATGCTCAGGACAAGGCTCACCTTGTGAGGACCTGGCCAGACTGGGAGGAGTGGCAAGAGAATGTGTAGACAGTACATCACAGATCGACTCGAGGACAGTCAAGGCTTCAGCTAATGTCAGTAGCTTCATAAATTGTAACGTGTTGATGCCTCCATGATGGCCACTGAGAGGAACTGGCCATGCCCCAAGACTGTTAAGCAGGTGAATACGTTATTTTTCTTGGTTACTGTCCATGATAGCACTTTTTTCAGATTGTTAGAATTCATTAATGAACTGCTGGCAGGGACCCTGACATTAGGGAAGAACTTCTCCGTGAACTGAACTGCTGGGTACTTCAACTCACTGAAGCTGAAACAAACAATATGGATGAGTCTGTCATCATTGAGCTTCGATAAGACATGCTTACTAACAGAAGAAAGATGGTAGCTATGGTATAGTCAACAGATGCGATGTGTTCCCCTGCAGGGACATTTTCGGAGGAGAAAGCACATCCTTTTCAGGGTGCCTGTCTGTTTTTTGCACTGGGCCAATTTCTTAGTGGAGCCGGACCCGAGCTGTTCAGGTTGTTCATGTAGCAATCGCTAATTCTATGGTGAGTTATGGCACATTGATTACATAAAAAAACGTTTTATTTATTCTTTGTTTTGCAATAACTGTTATTTCCTCAAATTTTAATAAAAAAAGAAAAGAATTCTGTTTATATAAATGATAAAACATTCAAACTTGTCACCAACTGGTGTGAGGAGAAGCTAGTTCGCTTCTCATCGCGATCTTTTTTTATTATTATTGTTGTTTCATTAGTCTAGTAACATTAGTTAATGTATTTGAGTACGGGTAATTGGATTTACTCTGGTTTCATTTGTCTAGTTTGTTTAGTTAAAGTAGTTAATGTATTTGAGGTAGAGTAATTGGATTTTTTATTGTGTTTCATGCTGGGGGTCACACGGCAAGAGTGACGTATGGAACTGCAGCGACCTCTGTTGCCAGCTAACCTGTAGCTGGACAGTCCAGAAGACCGGGGGTTAACTGCTCTGTGGCTGACTTCCATCACTATATAAAGTGAAAAATTCCTTGCCGTGTGTGTGAGTTGAGCTTGTTTTGGCGGGGTACAGTGAGCGCACGTGGATGTCTTGCATGCCGAGTGCAACCAGGCAGAGAGACAAGGCCGGAGGCGATCCAGGGAAGGCCCCCCTCCTTACCAGCTCAGCCCGCTTTTGTCTTTTTAACCTTTTAACCTTCTTCTTTTTGTTTTCTGTGTGCTCAGCTAAGTGGAGTATGAGACATAGGCTGATATTTCTAATTTGTTGCTTGTCTTGTGTATGTGTGCCTGTCCACTGTTTGTTTGGTTAAGCCCCAGTTCCCCGCCAGTGGCCAGGTGGCGGGTGGGGTTGATTCGTGGGTCATCTTTGTGTATGTTTGCACTGCTAGTATATCATATTTTAGTTCAAGTTTGTTGTGAAATGCTTTGCTACGTGCATGTAATAATTCTTGCTTACACGGTTATTTGAGTGTGTAGCTATAAACAAGTGATTCACTTATGGGAAGTTTGGGCCACCAGTCAGTCCGAGTGTGCTGAAGAACTGTGTTAGTTCTTGATTAACAGTGTAATTTTCTGTTAGGCACTGTACTTATTTGTGTTTTATTAGTCGTGGGAGGAAATTAACTTTTAGTGTAAGTTGTGGTGGTGTTGATGGGTGGCACTCTCTTTGTTTAGATATCTCCTTAATGAACCAAAGACAGGAAATGAGATGAAATGCAGTACAAATGAGAATGTAATCAACTGAGTGTGACATATATATGTGTGTGTGAATTACTTACTCTTTTATTTCAGTTTCTCAAAACTTGAAGACTTTGTGGAACCCGTATTAAAACAGTACTTGCAAGTCAAGATTTTATATGCATGTGCGCTTGATTTTAAGTACTGGTTTAATTAATTACTGGTTTAATTTAAGTTTATTGTCCCTTTCCATTGTAAG